>VMDO01007633.1:0-37522 GCA_007922755.1 Pedetes capensis | reverse complement strand
AGATCAGACTTTGTTTTCACTGATATGACTATGATTGTCAATTAGGCCATAAAATGGACCTAATCTATAAAATGAATGAAGTAAATTTATAGTTCATAGGTTTGATGCAAATATATATAAAGCACATATTTAATAATTCAGAAGTTGTATCTTTTGTCACTGTTTAAGTTACAATGAAAGTTTTATATACCAACTTAAAAATATGTGAGAAGGTACCTTGTTTAAAAAAATGTTTTTAGAAAGTACTCAATTAAAAGCATGTAAACACTATGTCTTTAACATGCTGCCCAATAGTTCCTCACTTTTTATGCTTTCTTGTTTCCTTTGTTCTTCCTGAGCAAGTTAATTCAATGCCCCACTTATATGAACATTCCAAGTTCCAATTCTCTCTAACTTCTCCTCCTCCTCCTCCTCCCCTTCCTCCTCCTCTTCTTCTTCTTTTTTTTTTTTTTTTTTTGATACAGGGTCCCACTATGTTGCACAGGCTGCTTCTGGCCTCTATCTTGTGGTCCTCTTGCCTCAGCCTCTCGAGTTGCTGAGATTAAGGGTGTGTGCCATTAAGGGTGGAGCACCTAGCTTCTCCAACTCTTCTTTGAGGATATAACCAATATTATAAATTATCTTTCCCTTCAGTCTAAATGCATTATCACAGTTCTAGCACTTGAATTATAAGGGAACAAAAATATAGTATTCCTAACCCAGTATTTCCCCCCTTGTCTGTCAGCTTGTGTGTTGCTATGATGCTGAAAGCTATGTCACTAGTATTTAGACACCAGCAGAGTTATCTACAGTGGAGAGAATTCAGCTGAGCTTCCAGACTAAGGCAGACCAGGGAGAAGGACTTGCAGCTCACTCTTGCAACAATTAGCCATTGAAAACCCTATGAATGGTAGAGAAGCACTGTCAGAGATAGTGGGGAAGAGCTGCTTCCTCAAAGTAGGGTTGACCTTAATGATGGGAATGGAGTAAAGTGCCTGGGATCTCCATTTGCTGATGTGGCATGACTCAAAATGAGAAGAAACAATTGTAAGCAGTTATGAATGATTAGAAAGTGGAATGTATGTAGAGTAAATCTAGGAAAATTAGAAATCATTAAGAGGGAAATAGAGAACATAAACATCGATATTCTAGGCATCAGTGAGCTAAAATGAACTGGTATTAGCCATTCTGAATCAGATCTACCGATCTACTACGACAGGAATGACAACTTAGAGAGAAATGGGGTTGCATTCATCATCAAAAAAGTCATCTGAACATCTGTCCTAAAGTACAGTGCTATCAGTAATAGAATAATATCCATATGCTTACAAAGGAGGCCAGTTAATATGACTGTTATTCAGATGTATGTACCAACCATTAAGGCCAAGAATGAAGAATGTGGCACATGGATAGGAGGAAGATTCATTAACAACTTGCAATATGCAGATGACACAATTTTCTTTGCTGAAAGTGAAAAGGATTTGAAATACTTGCTGATGAAGATCAAACAACACAGCGTTCAGTATGGATTTCATGTCAACATGAAGAACTAGGTTAGTAAGCAACTTCATGATAAGTGGAGAAAAGATTGAGGCTGGGCAAGATTTTGTTTTACTTGGTTCAACAATCAACACCCAGGCAAGGAGCAATCAAGAAATCAAAAGACACAATGCACTGGGAAAAGCTGTTGTAAAAGACCTCTTTAAAGTGTTGAAAAGCAAAGATGTCACACTGAAGATGAACATGCCCCTCATTCATATCATGGTATTTTCAGTCAGATCATATGTTTGTGAAAGCTATATGTTGAATAAGGGAGACAGGAGAAAAATTGATGCTTCTGAATTATGGTGGTGGAGGCAAACATTGAATATACCATGAACTGCCAAAAGAACCAACAGATCTATGCTAGAAGAAATGCAAGCAGAGTGTTCCTCAGAAGCAAAGATGGCTAGACTGTGTCTTATGTGTTTTGGATGTTGTCATGGCTAGACTGTGTCTTATGTGTTTTGGATCTTGTCCGAAGGGACCCATCCCTGAAGAAGGACATCATGTCTGGGAATGTGATGGGTCAATGATAAAAAGGAAGACCCTCAACTACATGGATGGACACAAGGACTGCAACAAAGGGCTTAAACATAAAAAAGATCCTGTGCCTTGCACAGTGTTGAGGAGTGTTTCATTTTGTTGTACATACAGTTGCTAGGAGTTGGTCCTGACTCAATGGCAATTACCAACAACAACCCAGTATTTATCTCTAAATCTGTAATTACTTTACAGAAGAGATGGTGAGTTTGGGATGTAGCTCAGTGGTAGGGTATTTATCTAACATGTGCAAGGTCCTGGGTTCAATTCTCAGAACTACACACACATATACACCCCAAACAAACAAAAACCAAAAATCCAAAAGCCCCAAAACCAAAACAAAAAAACTCAGATAGCTTGATGCAAATTATAATTCAATTAATTTCACTGTTGGTGTTGTGTAATTCTTTTAGTCACTGTCTTTAGTAAATAAACACAAGAATACTGATTTTGAAAATAACCAGTAAAGATGGTCATAACTCAAAATATTTATTAAGCACCTTATCTTATGTTAGATACTATTCTAAACAGAATACACAAAACTCCTTGTTCTTGTGAAGCATACATCCTATTATAGCAAGATAGAAAATAAACATAATAAAGAAGAAAATTATACAGTATGTTAGAAGGTGGTGAGTACTATGGGGAAAAATGAAGCAAATTAAGAATGATTGTGAATGGCAGAATGGGGGTACACATTGCTGCTTTGAAAAAGATGGTCAGGAACGGCCTCATTAAGAAGGTGATATTTTAACAAATATTTGAAAGTACTGAGGAATTTAGCTATGAAAAGATCTGAAAGAATAATATTTCAGGCAAAGAGAATAGGTGACAAAGGCCCTGAGGCTTAGTGTATTCAAGTAAGGAGGCCAGTGAGTCTGAACCAGAGCAAATGGTGGGAGAAGAATAAAAAGTTAGATCAAAGTTAAAGTGGCCAGGTTGGGTCTTGGTGGACGCTGAAATACTGAAATTCTGTGTGAGATGGAAAATCAATGGAGAGTTTTGAGGGCAGAAATGACATAATCTGTCCTATATTTTAGAAGAATCATCCTCCTGGCTGCTGTATGAGAAGAGACTGAAGGCAGTCAGAATTAAAAGCAGGGATCTAGTTAGGATGCTATTATGACAATGCAGGCAAAGCATGATGATGGCTGGACTGAATGGTTCCAAGGAGATGGTAAAAACTATATTAATTATGAATATATTTTGAAGCAAAAGCCAACAGCTAAACAGTTTTCTGTCAGGCTGGATGTTTCATAAATAGTGATTGCTTTATTCTATTTAAGGAGGGGAAAATAATCTTTCTTATGATCACCTAAAAAAGATTATGCGATTTTATGTGCTTTAAAAGGGAGGAATGCTTCTGAAACTTTGAGAGTATAAGAGGTTGAGAAGAGAAGGCATGTGTAGCATTTGCATTTCTCACATGTCTATACCATAACTTTAGCATCTAATGTGATTAATAAATATATATTTTCTTTTCTTTTCTTTTTCTTTTTTTTTTTTTGTGGTACTGGGGGTTGAACGTAGGGCCTTGAACTTGCATGCTTTGCAAGTGCTGGACCACTGAGCTGCACCTTCAGCCCATTTTTTTACTTTTTTGAGACAGGGTCTCACTACATTATGCAGACTGCCTCTGGTCTCAAATTTACAATACTCTTGTCTCTGTCTCCCAAGCCATTGGGATTACAGCCATGCACCATCGTTCCCAGCAATAAATATATATTTTAAAAAGACTAAATGTAATAATCATTTTATCATGACTCTTACGTGTAAAAACTCTGTCACAATCTCTTCCCTTCCCAGCCCTTACCCATCACTTCTATTTCACAGTGATGATTTTTCCTGCATGCAAAGAAGCTTATATGCTAAGAAAGTCAAATCAATAAACAACTGTCTTTGTGTAGTTTTAGCCATAAAATAGGAAAACACAGCAATTAGCAAGCATTTAGCTTCAGTAATTTCCTAAGCTTTGTTACTGCTCCTTTGTGCAAAAATACACCTAAGATACTTTATAATCCAGGTGCTTTCTTTAAAACCAGGTGTTGAAAACCCAAATTAACAAAGACCTTGTTGCTGCTGCTCTACAAATATGTAACATTCAGTTTAGATTTAGTAATAAGGGCAGGATGTTGATTCAGTTCATAAATGTAAAATTAAATTCTTTCAGAATTGTTGTTGTTGTTGTTAGGTGCCATCGAGTCAGTATCCGACTCATAGCGACCCTCATAGGGTTTTCAATGGCTGAGTGCTTCGGGATTGCCTTGGGAGTGGATTGCCAGGCCCTTCTCCCATTTTTGCAGTGCTGGGAATTGAACTAGGGGCCTCAGAGACTGCAGCGCAGCACTCTGCCCACTGAGCTAAATCCCAACCCTCTTTCAGAATTACTGTTCCTGAAAAAAATGTTTAATTTTGTGAGAGTCTTCAAGTTTGAGTGAAAAACCATACCCCTGACATTTTTCATACAGGCCTTATGTGAAGACCCTAATGCTGTACAGGCTTTACTTTCATTTACTTCTAATCCAAACATGTATAACTGGTGAGATGAAGAAAATTGGTTAATAGGTCAAACTAAAATGTTAACTCCTATTAGCAGTTTTATAAATGAGACTTTCCTTCCTATACCAAGTTTTTCGGTATAGGGCTTTTTTGTTTTGTTTTGTTTTCGGCATGGACTCCTATTCAAATTAGACAAAAATGCATGTCTCCTTATTTTCTGCCTTTTATTAAAGAAAATGTGTCAACTGAAGACATGGTGATGACTGGTAGCATCACACTTAGAGGTTTTCCTATTAAGATGCCAGGAGCATGCAAGCAATTTAACACACAACTCAGAGGCAATTTTTTCTATATTTAGTAAATAAAGAATGTGTCTTTAATGCTCTGGTGTAAATGCTTTATTAAATAAAATGTACTATAATGTTCATAGTGTCTAAAATGTCCTAAAAAGGTTTATTAAATACTGTTCTGTTAAATGAGCTACTAAATATAATTTTTGAGAGTCTATACAGATCTCATCTTATTTTTCATTTCCATTAAAAAATAATCACAATGTCTCTACTCTCTTCAATGCCATAAACAAATGAACTACTAATCGTTTCATCCAGTTGCTTCTAAAGGTCATAATTTGGTTTATCTTTCTGGCTACACATTATATTCCTTGTGGCTCAAGGAAATCTTAAGCAATAAGGTGTGTTTTAATAAATAAGGAGTTCTTTAATACAGACAATATTATGAATGAATTTAAACAGTATAATGACTAGCATCCCTAAGAAATCCTTCTCCAGACCCCTTAAACAGAGCAAGATGAATGAATTACTATTTTATTGGATAAATAATAAAAAAACAAGAAGTAAACAACCAGCACATCATATTTCATGAAAGAAATTCCAAGCATATTTTGCATGTTTAAACATGTATTAACAGGTATTCTTTTAAATATTCATACATATGCCATATGAAGTTTTTATTTATTTTATTTATTTTATTTTTTAGGGTAGTGGTGGTGGAGATGGAACCTAGGGCTTTGTGCATACTAAGATGCATCCTCCCGGCCAACACACAAAGTTTTGATCATTAAAACTGTGGAGTATACAATGGATGACTGAAATTGAGATTAGGGTTTATGCATCAAAAACATGGCAACTGAAATCTCATTAAAAAACTACTATCATGTCATGATAGTTTTATTAATTTCTGGGTTTTGCTCTTTTACAGTTAAACCTACCAGAATGTCCTTAGTTCACATGGGAACCATTTGGGTGAATTGTATATATAATAGCTGTTTCATCAAGTTATTACATGCAAACCACATATGTTCAATAAAAATAAAAGTTATATTTGGTTTTTAACAGCCCTATAATAAACACCCATGAGAAGGACGTGGCAATCCTCTCCTGAAGCAATCCTGAAACAATCAAGGATTGAAAACCCTATGAAAGTCTCTATGAGTCAGACTCAATGGCACCTTAACAACAACAATAATAAATACCATTTCTAACAAATGTCATTACAAAATCCCCTTATAGTAAAACTTTCTAGTCTCCAATGATGCTTTATTTTTTTAAAATCATTAATATAATTTTAATTAACAAAACAATTTGAACAGTCCTTAGAGATTTCTGCAACAGAGACTCCCTTTATTGAATCATAAGATAGCAATCAATATGGTGAAGAGTTATGCTGGATCCACTACCACAAATTACTTAGAACAGGGTCCAGATGAGCAGACTGGTGAAGGCCACTGAGCTTCCTGAGAGAGAGTATCTAGAGGTTTTCCTAAGCCGATTAGAAATCATGGTTGAAGAGTGGACTATTTACAGTCATCAGCCTTGCTGCCTACATCCCTATATTCCCTTTCTCACCATGTATGCTCTCCCCGAGGAAACAAAATGAACACTACACAGCTAAATGCCAGTTCCTGCTTAACACAAAGTTCTTGGTAGGAGAAAGAGAAAGGCAGATCTGTAGCAGTCCTAGAACATGATGACCAATTTCAGCTGCCAGCAGCTAAACCTAAGTCACGGGGCTGCTTCAGCAGTTCACAGAATTCTGTATGTAGCACACAGTCAGGGTGGAAAAGTGCTTTTCACAGTCACTTTACAAGTAAGTCTTACTATTCTTTCTACTTTGAGATGCTGAACCAATACTCACCAGGGAGCTCAGTGTGCCATTAGAAAGGGTGTTGCGGGTGTAGGTTTTGGGGTATCTATGTGGACTTGTCTGCATCTAAATATTCATATATGTTTGTGGGGGTTATTACAGTCTAGGCTAAGCTAGGTTTTTGTTTTGTGTCTTTAATTTGACTGGAAGAAAGCAGTAAAAGGGGTAAATATCTTGCTTATAAGGACATAAAATCTTATGTATGCCTCAATTTAGTGAGGTATTATCTATAATACCTTAAATCTATGCAATATATGTATAATGCATGATATATACTTTTAATGACTAATAATGACTGATGTTCTCTTTCAATAGCTTAAGTAATATGAAACTAATGGTTATATACTTCCCATTGCAAATCTTAAATATTTTCTAATGGCAGTAAACTAGCTAAATCATTTCTGCTCTCAACTTTGCATGTCAAATAAGTTACAAACTTAATCTTTTAAGTTCTGTGCTGTAGTATAAAGATACATTAGCAATTTTTTTAGTGTGAAAAGCTTCTAGGTGGACATTTGTAATTCAATATGTAAATGTGAAAGCAAAGAAATAATTCAGCCAACTTTTATGGTTTTATTTTGAGACTTAGGCTGATGTGTAAGGAAATGAATGCCCTTTACTTTCTATTTGAAATCTTTAATTATAAGCATTATATAGTTGAAAGGCATCCTAAATTAGGTATTATCTTAGTCCTACCTTTATTTACTTTTATATAATTATCATGGTGAAAGATGTAATTATAGCATTATACAAAATTACTAACCCATGCTTTTTAAAAAATGTTTCCTAAGTGACAAACACATTACATATGGATTAAGGCAATAAATCTCTAACTAAAATAACTAAGAGTTAATAAAAAGTAGGAATATAATTTTCTACTTCTCAGTTAGGAAAAAACTAATCTTACAGAGAACTGGTTTTAGAGAACTATTTTATGAATAAAATTTCAAGATATGATTACAATTATATAAATGAGATAAAATAGTTATTTTAATTCTTAAATGAAAGAAAATAATCTGAAAAACATTACTTTTGACATGAGAGAAAAAGCAAAAGGCTCTCTTTGCTTGAATAGTTACTTTGTATTACTGTGGAGTATCATGGAGAAAGAATCACAATGGGACACTTTTGTCCTCATCTTTGATGTCTGTAGCATAAAATTATTACTCTTAGAGAGAGAAGGAGTTTCCTATTTGGAATACAATGAGGCTTAGTATGTACCAGTTAGGAGAAGGAATAGTCTTCCCTAAATAGCAGGGTGTCTCCAAATCCTCTAAAGGAATGGAAAAAGGTGGCAGGGACACAACACTTCACAAACTGAATTTTAAACAATGATTCAAATTATCATAAAATAATTAATCATGTTTCACTCAAGTGATAACAGATATAAATGTCAATTGACTAGGAACAATGAATATGTAAGCTCCTGGGATATTAACTATCCAATGTTATCAAGATGTTATCAACTTGGCACCTCCCCTCTATTTGAAGGGAACATTTTAAATGCTCAGTTGGTTTGGCCTTAATTAGTCATACTGATAGGTATCAATACTGAGTTTGTGTTACATCTCTATAAAGGCAAGAGGAAGAGATAATAGAGACTAGCTAAAAAAATACATTTAAATTTGAATTAAAATTACTTGGTAGGTTTTAATGCATCAAATAACATACTTTCTCATTAAAAAGGTGACTTTGCATAAGCCAAAGATTTAGAAAGAAGTCAATGTATTGGCAGGGAAGGGTGAGTAGGGTGGACAAGGAAGTAGAAATTCTTTACCAAGAAGGAGACAGGTTGATATGGGGGAGTATTCCAAGTACAGGGTATAAATCCTTAACAATAAAAAAACAATTTTAAGCTGGGCACTGCAGCACATGCCTGTAATCACAGATACTGAGGCTGAGGCAGGAGGATCTTGAGTTCAAGGCCAGAAGCAGTCTGCACAATTTAGTGAGAATGTGTCTCAAAATAAAAAATAAAAATGGCAGAGTGCAGCTCAGTGGTAGAGCACTTGCCTCGTATGGGAAAGGATCTATGTTCATCCCCCTAGTATTGCAAAACTAAAAGAAAAACAAACAAGCAAACAAAAACCCCACACAGTTTGGTAATCATAGAAAATTTAGAGTTTGATTGGGGGCAGAGAATTGATGACTGATGCTCTTTCCCAAAGAGCAGATAATCCAAAACCTGCATACAGAGCTAATTAAAGAGGTAGGCAGGTATTTGGCAGAGTTCCACATATTACTAGTTTTTTAAATCAGCAAATACTTACTGAATACCTGTTATGTGCTAGATCCTGTGTTAGGTGCTAAGGATGCATCAATGAACAATAAATAAACAAATGAATGAAAATAACCAAAGAAAGAAACAAACAAACAAAAAAGTTTTTTTCCCACTAGCTTATTGTATGGTAAAAAGAGAATCCTGTAAACAATTTTAATTTTGGAAGCACTATAATAAAATTATTTTACAAGGTACTTTTGGAGTGCAGAAATAGGCTAACCCAGTTTTAAAGAATTAGGAAAGTCATTTCAGAAGAAGTGACATCAAAGACTCAATTTGGAATAAGAATGACCTAGAAAAATACTTGGAGGAAAGGAGAGAGTATTTTTGTCATTCTCAAAAGACCTGGAAGTGATATAAGGATAGACCATTGGGATGACTGCAGGTGAAACAGTGATGCTACAACCTGAAGTTCAAGGTAGGAAATAAGGTCAGAGGTCAGATCTTAAGGAAATGTATTTTACCAGAAAGCATTGGACCAGATTAAAATTCCACCTAAAAATACCTCTGCAAATATTTACTAAATGAATTGATAAACATCTACACTCGCTTTCACTCTCACCTAATTAGTCCTGAAGCTTCAAATGATCCTGGACATGCACTCAATTGAAATAACAAATTGTTCCATCCTAGGCCAGGGAATTAAAAATCTGACAGATTTCTTAACACTTCTTTCTAGAGAGCTTTTAAAGACACACAAACACATATGTATACATGCACACATACGTGTAACCAAAGAAAACTTCATCTTGATATCTGAAGCAAACGGAATTTTTAAAAATAATAGCAGGAAAGAATTATTCCTTCTTGATTTACAGAACAAAGTAATTTGAGTGCTGACTTTCATTGTATTGAAAATAGTCTGAAGAATGCAGTAATTTTGCCTTATGTGGCGATATTAAGGCATTTTTCAGGATAATTTTATGTAACTTACTAAAAGTCATGGACATTTTACTTTATTACCACTTTTTATGTAGGATTCACAGTATATTATGCTCAGACATTTAAGTATGTTAAAGAATGTTATAAAAGGTGATATTAAAAAGGTTACACTAAAACTCAACACGAAAAGCATAATTACTTAAATATTATATACAATATCATTATAGTTTGCTTGTTTTGTAAATTTAATATAAACCAATTCTGCTTTCCAAATGAAGCAATTACTCTTTTGGATTATAACTATTCAATAATTACCACTTAACAAGTTTTGAATATTTAGTGTAAAATAATGTAATATCAACTGTTCTGATTAGAAAATAGATGCTTTTTGGAAAAATAGAAGTAATTTTATTTTAAAAAATGATGCAGATGCATCCTATAATAAAAAGTACATTTAATGATCATATAATTAGGTGGGAGGAGTAACTGGGTATGATAAGATGAATGGATCACAGATTTACTGCCTAAGTTAAAATTTAGCTCCAAATTAAGGCTACCGAAGCATGAATCAATGTGTTAGACTTTTTTCAGTTGATTGCTTTTGTGATACAGAAAAAATGAATATATATATGTATATATATATCCATATATATCCATATATATACATATATTACTAATTAACTTTGCTAGGACTCCTTTATAAATACATGTCACTGTATTATATTATGCATCTCACTGTTAAAAAATTATATAATGAAAAAAATTTAAAATTTGGAAATACATAATAGTTAATTTTGATGTTTTTTTTCAGGATATTTATTTTAGGTGATATGACTAAAATCTTATATGGCTCACTGGTACCTACTACACAAAATAAAATAATAGAGAAAATAAAAGTTAAAGCCAGATAAGGTGGCATTCTCCTGTAATCCCAGTGACTCAGCAGGTGGAGGAAGAAGGATTGCAGGTTTGAGGTCAGAGGCAGCCTATGTAATCTAATGAGAACCTGTCTCAAGATAACAAATAAGAATGGGCTGCGAGTGCAGCCCCAGTGGTAGAGCACTTACAAAGCATGCAGGAGGACCTGGGTTCAGCCCTTAGTACCCCAATAAAAATAAATTGGAAGGAAAAATAAAAAATAAAAATAAAGTTAAAGTTTATGCCTATTTAAAAAGTAATTTATATTGTATCAAAAATATGTGTTTCACTACTATACTGATTAAATAATTATCTCTGTCATATCAAGAATTTACATAAATTTTCAAACATAGTTGGTGGTTATTTGACATTAGTGGATACTTTAGAAAAACTGTATAGAATGAATTAGTATTATATAATCGCTCCATATAGGGAATTAGCTCAGTTGGTAGAGCGCTGCACTGCAGTCTCTGAGGTCCCGAGTTCAATTCCCAGCACCACAAAAATGGGAGAAGGACCTGGCAATCCACTCCCAAGGCAATCCCGAAACAGCCATTGAAAACCCTATGAGGGTCGGTATGAGTCGGATACCGATTCGATGGCACCTAACAACAACAACAACAACAACAATTGCTCCATAAGATTATAGAGAATATTATCTTTATTAAATGAAATCTATCTTAGGGAACTTGGGGCTGGGATTTAGCTCAGTTGGTACAGTGCTGCTCTGCAGTCTCTGAGGTCCTGGGTTCAATTCCCACCTCTGCAAAAATGGGAGAAGGACATGGCAATCCACTCCCAAGGCAATCCCTAAACAATCAGCTTTTGAAAACCCTGTAAGGGTTGCTATGAGTGGGATACTCCACGGCACCTAACAACAATCTTAGGGAACAAGAAACTTTAATTAAAAGTAAAGAACAGTTAGGAATAAACTTATTAAATTCTTGTTCTAATGACTTAACGGACTCAGCCGGCCAAAATTCGGCCCATCTGAACACCTTCAGGTGGAATCATATTTCAACTACCCAGGGCAGATTAAAATACATTCTATTTTATAAGAAGCTTAACTATATGTTGTTGTTGTTAGGTGCCGTCGAGTCGTGTCCGACTCATAGCAACCCTCATAGGGTTTTCAATGGCTGTTTCGTGATTGCCTTGGGAGTGGGTTGCCATGTCCTTCTCCAATTTTTGTGGTGCTGGGAATCGAACTCGGGACCTCAGAGACTGCAGAGCAGCGCTGTACCAACTGAGCTAAACCCCAGCCCTAACTATATGTAGTCTATAAATAAGTTTAATATCCAAACACCTTCACTTTAATGACTTCAATTTTTCATTTTCTAATTTATTTCTGTGTTCATTTCATCCTTTATGCTGGTTGTAAAAATAACCTTATTAGTAAGCCCTCCATATACATTCTTGAAAATTCATAGTTTTCTCGTTAAGTACGTTAATGATAAGACCTGTAACCTTTCTTTGTCTGTCATCTCAAGAGGTGTGATAATATTTTGATTCTAAAGGAAGGATACTTTCACAAAAAGGATAAAAGGTGGTAAATAGATTTATTTACTTATTTATTTTTTGCGGTACTGGGGGTTGAACCCAGGGCTCGCGCTTACATGCTTTGCAATGCTGGACCACTGAGCTGCACCTCCCTCTGGTCTTGAATTTGCGCACCTCCTGTCTCTGCCTCCTGAGCCCCTGGGATTACATGCATATGCCACTGAGCCTGGTATAAGTTTATTTTCTTAAGTAGTCATTTCTCTCTAGACTTTATAGAGCAGGTGTAAAAGGTGGTAAGAAAGTTTACGTATGGAATATTTATAAAAATTAAATGTCTTCTGGTATAATGTTCAATTCATTGCTCTTTACAAACCTAATTTAAAAATCTTTAACGAATTTGAAACTTATTTTGAAAAACAATTTATGTTAAAATGAGAGAATTAAGCTCTTCTGAGATTTCACATAAAAATACTGAGATGTTCAAGAAATGGTAAATTCTGTAAGAGTCAAACACTAATAGGAAAATTTTGATATTTGATAGCTGTTGCATATAAATAATAGAACATTTTAGGAAGAAAATATATTTTAAATGACTTTATAGTTCGTTAGTTATTTAAAATACAAAGAAGCTAAACTTATAGATGGTAATTATAATGATTGAAAGTATATACTAAATATTTTCATGCAAAAAGTCTTCTATTACAGAAGTAATACTACTAAAAAATAGAAAAATTCAAGAGAGAGAAAGAAAAGAGTGAGTGAGCAAGGAGAGTGCGCATGCACATCCTTCTGTTACAGGGATAGTTTAAGTCTTGTGTCACAAATAAAAGGGCCCTCCATAGCATATGGAGTAGTTGCCATGTCCTCCCAGGGATAGTCTGTAGCTATGCTCACCTCAGGCTCATCAAGAAGAGGTAAACTGTCAAGTACAATTTCAGTCATGGAGTGGTTTGGTTGAGACAGATTAGTGGTATGTAATCATGATAGATAGTTTATCCCAGCACCAAACTGCCGCTTGGGAAATCTTGAACTCAAATGAACAGAGAGACAGTCACTATTAGTGTCAAAAAGGTATACAGATAAAAAATTAGGTTGGCAGCAAGAAGGATGAAGCAAGGCAAAAAAGTGACCAATTGCATGTTCAAAATCAAAATTCAGAGCCATACAGTTTGGAATTACTTTAAATACCAGAGAAGTCATACATTATTAATTGTTCACTGATAAATATTTAAAATGTTTCTATAATGTGTTTTTAGAGAGGCAATATAAATTACATGCATTTTCTTATTTAGAAATCTTTATCCTCAAAGTGATGCAGAGTAGGCAGTCCTCTTTTATATATACGAATAAGGCCGCACTAAAACAATTACTGTATACAATTTTCTTTAGTTGGATATTCTATGGTAGGAGACTTTTTAAAAGGGAGAACTTAGTTTTGTGGAAATATTTGATCATTGAAATGCTATGCAGTTTGATGACTTTCTTAGGAAGAAATCAGGATCTAATAAAAGCATGAACTTAACATGTGGAAGGACTTCATCTAAATAACTTCCCAAATATTTGATAAACACTGGAAAATATATATTTATAAATTACAAAATACATTATTTTATTAACAAACACACACTTTGGTATCTTTAAATCAGACTCTCCCCCAACCAAATATCCACAAAAAGAATGTCCTCAAGTGTCAATGCCTGAAGTGATACGCTCTGACAAATCTAACAGCTCTTTCTGTGTCATTCCTAATGCACTTGTCACTCAGTATTATCCATCCTCATTAATGACAATGGGAAAGTTTATCTTGGGAACACGTTTTAAATCATCTACTCTTTACAATGGGACCATGAAATCTCTTACAAAACATGAGGCGGGAACTACTCTGACAACAAAACCCCTTCCTGGCAGCTTTATTCTTAATTCCTGTTCAAGGAGTAATCTGTTTATTATAAAATCATACAGAACAATATATTAAACAGAATTTGAAACAAGAATAACTAGTGTGATTTTCAAGCTTACAAGTATTTTTACAACATTTTTATTAGGTTGAAAACACTAAGTTGAGTCTTTTTTGTGTGGTTTCATGCAATCTTCTTTTCTATTCTACATTATAAACATCTTTGAAAGGGGGCTTTGTTTTACCTAATTTTAAAATGATTTTCAAATGCCAAGAACACTCGTCTTTACATGCTTGTTTAAAAGTATAATAACCTGCATTAACATAAATAAAAGCAATTTTATTTAAGTAAAAATACCCTCGTGTTTAAATTTTCTAATTAAAATGCCCAAATACTCCAACTTGGGTTTCCTATGCCTTAAAATAAACTTTACCAGTTCCCAAACTACTTTAAACACTATATTAAATTTTAAGCTTCAATATGATCTGGTTTCCTTATCTCTAGAAATTTCTATGGTTTAAAAAAAAGTGAAGATAAGTAAGACGTTCTGATCTATAGTGCCTGTTGAAACTGTTTTAATTTGACTGTCAATTCTAGACACTGGGTAAGGTGGTTTTGAGCACTTCTGTTGATAAATTCATCACTTTTTAGGAATATGGCCGTATGTTTCTTAATATTCTGTCATCAGAAGTTTAATGCTACATTTTGTTTTACTTATTGTATACTAAAATAATCTTAGAGTATAATAAAAACTCAAAAATATCATACTTCCTGGTAGTTTTATCATTTTTAATCATCTAAAGTTATCTGTGTATTCAAACATGCTATAAATAAAAACACTGAATTTTAATATTTAAATTATATGAATCTATAACTCATAAAGGATTTTTACTTCAGAATTCAAATTATTTCAAATTAGGGCCTTATTAAAAAAGAAAAAAAGGATTTTTTAAAAAAATGTGTTTAAAATTATATGGGCTTCATGTTTAAGCTAAGTAAAATGTATAATAAACACCATTAAATCATTAATTCAACTTATAATGCTTTATAAAAGAAATAATAAATCTAAGGATACATACACATATAAATTTCCCTCACATATTAAGTATTATGAATCTAGTAGTCCTGTATAGAAAATAGCAATTTATGTGTGCCTTCAGAAAGCAAAATTAGTACTTATGGATGGGAGGTTGCTTTAGCATCTCAAAGAATCTGGCAGAGAGTGAAACGGTGTTTCTCTGAAAAAATAAGTTAGACGTGATTACAGAGAGGCTGGATGAGAAAATATGTGTGCACAATAAGAAATTGGCTTTGAAGCACTTTAAGCTTCCTTCCAATTTTAAGCTTTTATATGAAATTTAGTATTTTCTCAAAGAGATATTAATGCAGTCTGAGAAAAATGTAGGTATTTTCTCAGTCTGTATTAATTCTACAAGTGCAGATTATAGATCAAATCATTGTGTATTCACTGTTTTTCAAGTAAAGCTTAAATTTTAAGACTATAAATCACATCCTTCAATTGACAATTCTCTCAGTACATTTTCTTTAAAGCATGTAGCCCTCTGAAGAAGGGGTTCTTCTTTATAATAATTTTATCTATAAATAATGAGAGAGTATTTTTGGCATTGCAGGACATAACAAAACAAATAGGTCTCACTATATTCTAACAGTTTAGTTAAAAAAATAGTGGGGTTGGGATTGGTCCATGGACTATAGTTTGCTAACTTCATACTCTAATGCAACAGAGGCTAGAACACTTTATGCCACCCTTTCCTTACTTAATTTATTAATTACATGGACCAAAGCATAATAACCCTTCAAATAAATGTAAGTAGATGGAAATGTATGATGATTGAATGCTAAAGCAAAGAAATGGTCCACACTTATGGTACTATGAAGAGTAGATCATATTTCCAAAATAACTTTATATGTATTCTATTTCTTAACTGAATTACATTAAGTCAATAGGCTATGTGAAGGAAATTCAGTTGTAAATTTTGACTACAAAGCTGTCTTTTGAATATAATTTTGAATATAATTTAAGTTTTTATATGGATCAGAATAGTTTTCTTGGAGGAAATTCTTAAGAAACCAAATCAAAGAGCTAGATTGGAACTTGTCAGCTTCATGGGCACTAAGAAGTCAATGAGATGATTCTTATATTATGGAAATAATATGAATTACTTGACTGCTAGTTCTTGTTGTTGGTGCCATCAAGTTGGTATCTGACTCATAGCGATCCTACATACAACAGGTGAAACTCTATTGTCAGTGGTTCTCTGCTGCTCATATGGTTTTCAATGGCGGCCTGATTTTTGGGCGTGGGTCGCCAGGTCTGTCTCCCAATTACTGCTAGAGTACATTTAAATCAAATTGTAAAATGTCTTAAATATTGTACTGAAATATTATATAATTTTCTCATCCATAAGTCATATAAGTGTCACAAACCTATAACACTTTTATTTTAAAAGCCAGGAAACGTTTAGGCAATAAAATCAACTGCACTTTTTACAGAACACTAGGCATGTTAACAGGCAACTACTAGGTCAAAAGGGACTAGAAAGTATGGGTACCTTAAATAAGGGCATTAGAATTGATTCTTATCTGCTCTGGAGGACTTTTACAAATCTAGTCTAAATCTAACAGCTGACATAAGGAAACAGACTAGAAACTCCTTATTGACATTTATGAATTTGGAAAATTTACTATTAAATCTTTTAAGATGAAGTATTCAAAATAAATTTCAATGTCAATAAAATGACAATAATGAAATGATTTGGATAGCATATCAATTATATATTGTTAACTAAAAATTCTTTTCCCATTGACTATCTGGTATTTTTGAAGAGCATAGTTCTACTTCATTTCAGTTACAACAGCTACAATCTGATATTTGTTGAAGGTTATTTTGCTTGTGTAAAACCTTAGTTGGAAGTACATCAAGCATCTGTGGGAAACTGCATTTAGCACCAGTAGACTATTCAGTATAGTCTGAAATGGTGAGATTTTTATGGTCATACCATCTAATGTTTTGAGTAGCGTCAAGAGGACGTTCATTCATCCATTTATTCAGTCTGTGTTGAGCAGCTGTATAATCACGCATTGAACTAGGAAGAGGGCATGTGATGATGAATAAAACAGATCTAAGTTTATAGTACTCATGCAGTCATAAGAACCACAATTTCCCAAAGCTTTGATATTTTATAAAAGAGGCTTAAGAAATGCATGATATTTTCACTGTACTAAAATATAGCAGAGTACATATTTAGGAGCTAAATGACAAGCAGAGAAGATAAGCATTGGATCAGGGCTCATTCCACTCCATGACTAGCCTTAGCATTTTTTCAGATCAGTCTTTTGCAATTTTGAAGAGTAATTCATCATTATTTATTTGTCTCTTGAACCAAAGCCATTATAAATTACTTTTCTTTTTCTTCTTTTTCTTTTCTTTTCTTTCTTTCTTTTTCTTTTTCTTTTTTCTTTTCTTCTTCAGATAGGCTGTCACTATGTAGCCCAGGCTAGACTCAAACTTAATTCTCCCACCTCAGGCTCCTGAGTGCTAGGATAACAGGCATATGCTACAATGGCCAGCTTGGAAATTTCTTTTACTTAGTAGATTTTTTTTTCTTTGAACAGAAATTTAACATTGTTGTTGCTGTTTCTGATAGTACACAGTGACACCACTCTCTATTAAGCATGTGTGGTTGCTGTGTGTCTGGATGCCCAAATGCAGAGGGAAAAATTGATAATGTACCAGATAAATTTACTCTATTAGTATATTTTTGCATCAAAAACCTTTTTTTCTTGCTGCTAGGGATCCAATCCAGGGGTTCACATGTGCTAGGCAAGCATTCTACCACTGAATTAAACCTCCAGTCCCTACAGTTTCATTTTTTGAAATGAAAAAAAAAAAAAAAGTGATCAATCCCTTATTTATCATACAGACTTAATATGTAAAATCTAAGTATATCAAAATTATTATAAAGATTAAAATATTTTCTTTTCATCATTAGTTTTATTTTTAGTCTGAAATTTTAATTTATCGAAAGAATCAGTTGACAGAATATATTCAATATAGAACATTACTAATACTTTACTTGAGCCACAATTTATGACCCCTAAAGTTATTGGAAAGGTTATGAAAAAGCCAGGTACCATGGTACATGCATTTAATCCCAGTGATTTGGGAGGCTGAGACAGGAGGATTGTGAACAAGGCAACTATGCAACTGAAGACCCAGCATCAAAATAAAAAGTAAAAAGGGTGCTTATGGGTGCAGCTCAGTGGTAGAGTACTTGCCTAGCATGTGGAGGCCCTGGGTTCAATCTCTCAGTACTGAAAAAAAAAAAAAAAAGAAACAAAAAGGAAAAAACATATATCAAAAAAAGTTATAAAAGATAATTAAACTGTCTAGTTTGATTCCTTTTTCATACCAATATCTGAAAAGCTTTAAACTCCAAAATAGAGAAAATGGACTATATAAATCTCAACTATTTTGAAATCTGATAGTTTAATGTAAACATGTTTGATAACTATCACTGTGTTTCATGATATTTGGATATGGTATACATACTTAAAAATATGTATATACTACATATGTTTAAGCACTTCCCCTTAAAACTTATAATATTATATTTTAATCATCTCCTATAATTATTCACATGAAGAATATGGCAGTACTGCATTTAGTTTTGATCAACATTTTAATAATTCATAAAAATATTAGTAAACTAGTATTGTATTAGCTTTTTCCTTTGCTTACTGAATATGAGTTGACTCATTTATTTATAGGCTCAACAAGGGCAATCCATTTCATGCTTTAGCACTGACCCTTAACAAAGATCTTGTAAATGAGTGGCCTATTACAATATGTACAAGTGACCTTTAATTGCACCAAGAGGCTTTCTGTTACAAGCTTGTTCAATGCTATCCCATAGCTACAGTATAAGTCAGCAAAATATTTCATAGGTTATTGAGCAGAAATAGCAACAAAACATCTTGGTATCACAATATACAAATGAAATATTTGAGGCATTTAAACCTACACTATAATAATGTCATTTAAAATAACAATTGATCAGAAAGATGAGCTTTCTTTTTCAATCATATAGGAATTAAATGTTTAGGACATTCATGGAAAATTTATTAATTAAAGACTTAGGAAATTTAATGAAACACAATGTGGCTTGAAATAACCTTTAGAAATAAAGATAACTATATCAAAATTGATATTAGCACCATTTCATAACAGGAAATTTTAATTTTAGTAAAAGACACTTCTCTGTTTTTACTAAATGACTGAACACCTTGAAGTTTTGTTACTTGGAAACATTCAGTGAAGAATCTTGAATCTAAAAAATGTATATATACTCAAATATGTTTCAAATATTACTTATATTGAGCAGAGACATTTTAAAATTTTTTCCATAAAGTCAAGGGCCAGATATTTCAACTGATTTACTCAGAAATTTATGAGTAAGTACAATATATTTTGATAGCCTTACAAAAATTGAAAGCAAATACTCAATTTCATTAAACTTTTCATATTGGTTATCTTATTTCTGGAAAGCTCATGCCAAAATGGTTTAATTTAATTCTCTACAATAATGGTGGGTTGACTTGACAGAACCTGACAACATAGTTCAGTGAACTTCACTGTTCCAGATATGAAGGACCTGAACTGGCTACTCTACAAAATGTCCACTGTAGCATGGCGTTATGACAGCAATAACTTTGCCAGATTTTAATTTCTAATTAAATAGCAGAATTATTTTACTAGTTCTGGGGCTCAAGGAATTTCCATTATACCTCACTTTCTCTGGTCTCTAAGCCTACCTGTAGGAATTAAGAATTTATGTTTACTATCACATTTTCATAATGAGGAACATATTTGTTCATATTACTAAACCATAAGAAACTTTTTAGTAATATAAGATAATAAAAGAGGAAAATATTGTCCTCATAAGATTTACTGCTTAATTTTAACGTGGTGTATACCTGTAATCCTAACTACTTGGGAGGCTAAGGTAGAAGTATTGTGAGTTTGAGTCCCGAGGCAGCTTGTGTGATTTAGCCAGACCCTGTCTCAAAATAAAAAGTAGAAAAGGGGTTAGGGATGCAGTTCAGTGGTGGAGTGCTCTGGGTTCAATCCCCTAGTTCTGCAATCAATCAATCAATCAATCAATAAATGAATAAATAAAATTTTTAAAAAATTTACAAAAGATTTATTGCTTAATTTGGTTTAAAGATAGTACTTAGAGAATCTCTAACAAATAAAACATTTGCAAAAGAAAAGAGTAGTTACTCATAAAGAATGAATCACATCTTCACTAGAACCAATTATGATAAATTAAGAGGCAAAAATTAGGAATTTGAAATATTGAATTTAGTAGATCCTTCACTCATAAGTTGCATATACCTTAATTATCTCAAAGCATTATTTTTGGTGCTCAAAGATAACATACATAAAATAATTTAGAAAAAGTAAGATATAAAAGATGTTAATAATTATAAGCAAATTAATATTTGCAAAGGTACCTGAATATAGAACTTAGGTGAATATAATAATACACTTTAATGAAGTACTTTTGAATTATATCAAAATGATTGAAAGAGGAGAACCACATTTCTTTGCATAGAATATTTCACCTGCCTCATGTAGAATTAGAAGTCATAAAAATAAATAATTTTAGGCAAAGGTCTCATTTTTTGAAAATTAATGTTTCTATAATAAAATACCTATCAGATATCAGAAATAAGAAAAAAACAAGGAAATACAATATTGTAATCCAAATAATCACATATGTGAATGTTTATGTACATATAAAATAGCATTATGTTTATACATTGGAGAAGCTATGATCAACTCAACCTAAATTTGATAATGCATTTCATAAAAAATGAATTTAAAAGAATATGTATGTTAAAAGAATATATATCTTCACATGTCTATATATATTATACACTCCTACATACATACACACATTTTTCTGATTTTTTAAAAAACAAATCTTGTTGGAGAATTCTTTAGGACAGAGGCTTTCTGGCTTATGTACTGATGCTATATATACACTAGCTGAATAGTGTATTGATGGTATATAACAAGCACTGAAGATATACAATGTACTTACTGGGACATGGCAGTCAGCAGTTAAAATCACAGGGTTTAGAATAAAACAGACTTAGATTTAAGCTGCACTGTGCTCTCTGCTGATCTAGGTTTGAGCCCCGGCATCGCAAAAGCGGGAGAAGGATATGGCAACACACTCCTAAAACAATTGTGAAACTATCAGCTATTGAAAACCCTATGAGGGTCACTGTGAGTTGGACTCAACTCGACAGCACCTAACAACCACCACCACCACCTGCCAGTTACTGGCTTTCTAACTTTGGGTTAGTTAAGCTGCTTGGTGATAATGGTATATGGTAGTTGTGAGGTCTATTAAATAATGTTATAAAGCAGTTACATTAGTCCCAGGACTCTGCTAAACACTTAAGAAATAGTATTTTTTGAAATTAACAATTAGCAGAGCTTCTGAACATGTTAGCTTTCCAGTATAATTCTGCACATGGAGTCAGAAGATCTAGATTTAATCCTGGTAACCACAGATGTATGACGTTTTGTTGTTGTTAGGTGCCGTTGAGTCGATGTCCAACTCAGTGACTCTATGAACAACAGATGAAACACTATTATGCTTCTCTAATATTCACAGGGTTTTCAATGACTGAGTCTTTTGGGAGTGGGTTGCCAGGTCCTCCTCCCAGGTGCCTACAGCACCTGGTGTTCCTAGGCAGTCTCCTCCCATCCAAGTACTAAGCAGGTCCAATGCTGCTTAGTGTCCGAGATATGATGGGATCGGATGCTTACAGTGGTACAGCTGCAGTTATGTGTGACTTAGGGAAGGTTATACAACTCTTTACATTTCTTTACACTAAAATATGTGTAGTCATGCACATGCAAGGATTCCTATGAGGATAAAATAAGAATTAGGTATGGCAAATGTACGTAAAGGCATAAAATACAATGCCTAAAATATGAGATACCAACTACATGTTTCTAGGAAGCTTATTGTAAAATTGCTTTAAAAATAGTAGTTTAGGCCAGGAGCAACCCTGTAATCCAAGCAACTTGGGAGGCTGAGGCAGGGGAGTGGTGTAATCAAAGCCAGAAGCAGCCTATACAACTTAGTGATAACTTGTCTCAAAATAAAAAATAAAATTAAAAAAAAGGGCTGCCCACTAGTACTAAAAAAAGGGAAAAGATAAGGAAAAAAAAGTGGTTTAACAACTTAACAAGTATTTATGCAGCACCTACAATACATGTTCAGGATTTGGTTAAAAACAAAAAAATGTCTCTACTTTAGTGGACCCGATATTTTAGTGGTGAAGTTAGGAAAACACACAAATGAACTGATAATTATAGTAACTATAAATGTTATGCTGAGAATTAAAGTAGGGTACATGATTACAAACAATTTAATGAATACTTCATATGGGTCAGCCCATCTTCCCTAAGTAGGAGAATGAGATGGTTAACCTATAATCAAACAACATGAAAAGGCCTTGAAAGAAATGGAGGGATGAACATTTTGGACATTTGCTGTGAGTAGATACTGAGGAGATGTCTAAATTTGGAATATTTGGAATATAAAAGTATTCCCAAAGCTCCCTATACTACAAAGTTCAAGGATCCTGTATTTATTAAGCAGTACTACTTGAGGTAAGTTGGAGGATATACTAGTAAAATATATGTTATTGTCTAGAGACTTAAAAATATACTAGGTAAGGAAGTGAGACAGATGTGATTTGCTATCATTTTTTTTCTATCTTCCTTCAACATATAAATGACACATTGTGGGAGAAAGTGTTTTAGAGAATATAGTGTAAACTGGCTAAATTCTGCTACAACAATTCTATAAAGGCTTTAGGAAAATCCTTAAAGTATTTTATGTTTATATTTAAATTCTTAAAGTAAATTATATCACAATATCATTTTCCTTGAGCCAAACCATAAAGCACATAGAGAAGTGGTCATGTCTGCAAAATTTAGGAAGGAAGAAAAAGATCTTTGTTTCTTTGCATCTTTAGACAATGCTGATTTTGTATTAACCTGTCTCAAAGTTGAGATAACTGCACCACAGGTACCATAGTATCTTTATGAGAGATTTGTGGATTGAAGATTATTAGCAAGATTCTAAATATTTGGCTTTTGCTTTCTGCAAGCATCTTACTATTTATTCAAATACATCATGATTCCTTAAATTTCCTGTGTAAAATGTAGTATGAATAAGTACTAAAATAGTGCAGTATGAAACATCAGACCTTAAGTTCAGCTTATTAAATGAAGATTTTTATAAGTTTTTATAGTCATGGTATCAAACGACATTTTAAATATTTCTCAGTAAATGCTATGTATTGAAGTAACTAATTATAAGTTTAATAACCTAGGTATTGATGACTATACAGAAATTTGAAGATATATAAAAAGCAAACATGAATTGACTCTTCCTTGCCAAATGAAGCAATGATGTACTGCCAGCCAAACTCACAGGAAGCATGTGAAATGAACACAAAAGCAAACAGGCCTTACGCTGCCCGAGGGAAAGTCAGCAAGATGGCAGTTTCAATCATTCGGAATAATACAAAAGCACCCTTAGGCTCTTCTCAGAATGGAAACATGTCACTATTACTGCAATATTTCAACAAATCAGAATGCAGAGAGAACACTTATGCAATCACATCCCAGAAAGGGCACTTTACTCAATATTTAAGTGGAAAATAATTATAAAGAAATTTCAGAAAAATTGTCAGTGAACATAAATGACTTAGGGAAAATGTTTTTTTTTTTTGCTTTCAAGTCACTTAATAGATTTTTTAAAAGCTTACCACTTACAAACAATTTCATTTTACATTCTCCTTAAAGAATTATTAACATAAAGACAAACTTAGATGAAGTGGTAAGTGAAAAGTTGGGTATTCAGGCTCCCAACCAGAAATATTCATTACTCCCTGATACAGTACCATTACTCTAGAAGATTTGATCAAAATGAAGAAGCTTTCACAATATTTATGTAGGAAGTTTAAAAATATTTGAAATATTTTGGGAAATTATCTAATCAGTATACTTTTAGCATGTGTCTAGTCATGTAGCCATCTTTGGTCAATTGTCAAAAAATCAAAGGCAAATTGGCATGACTCAACTCTAACTTTAATACCGCATGATTGTGTCGTGTAAGCTTGTTTTGTGTGAGAGCTGCTGTGGTTTTAGCAGAGAGATTAACAACCGGACCTAAGCTGGCCTCCAAACCTTGCCCTGCTGATGCCTCAAGCTCTTTGAAGTCTGACCATCATACCTGGCAAAACAACAGTGGGAACTAGGATGGTGTCAGATCTAATCAAATTGCTTGCTGCAGCATAGCTAACTATGGGGTTCACTAATTGGCCCAATTGAGGATTATACCTTTTGCTACAGATTCACGATAATAATTTAGTTAAATGATGTTTTTTTTCCTTATCTCTTCTAATTAAGATTCCAAAGTAGGAAGAAATAGGATTAAACAGAATCTCAAAACTGCTTTCCTCTTAAGGTGGTATGTACTTTTTATAGGTTCACAATGGCATATAAAATATATCTAGTAAGAATTAAACCAATTTCTGGAGATTCTGCGAAATCTATATGATACCACTGTACATCTACATCACTTGGGAATTAAAGTGTAAATATGGGTAGAGTAATACAATGAATATATTTAAAATGTAAAAAGATAGAAAATTACATTTCATTGTTAAAGAATGTTAATTCCGGTTTACTTTTGACAAATGATTTCACTCATATGAATAGCTACCTATGTTCAACTTTGATCTTTTTTGGCTAACTGCAGTATCTCTAAGAATAAAAATTACCTTAATTGCAACTAGTATTTGTGGAGAGCATCATTATCAAAAAAGATATATTAGACTATACTCTCCATGATACAACTTAATAAGGCTTCCAAGCCAGACATTTATGCTTCTATTTTTTCGTTTGTTGACATAATTTTTAATTGACAAGCAAGGTAACAATCCCTCTCCTCATCTGTAGAGATACTAAACATACTTTCACCCTCCTACTTCTCACTAAAAAACTGGAAATGTTATAGAAAATACAAAGAAAGAAGTAAATCAGACCTAAAGATATATAACGCAACAATCTAAACTGTTAAACATTGTCATAGTGATTAGTAGTTTGCAAGAGTTTATGGTTTTCCAAAATGTAAAAATTTTGAATAATGCTACAGAGTCATATCAAGTTATATTATAGTATTTTAAAGCTATTTATACCAATGGCATCTATGATTCTGGTCTTAATAGTTAATAATGAATCTATTAATAAGTATATGAAAAACAATAGCTACTTAATAAAAACTGGTTTGATGATTATTTTGTAAGAAAAACTTGTGTGTGTGGGTTTAGAGAGTTATTAAAGTCCTTTATGCTGAATTAGGTGCACAATATCATAAGACAGGCTTCCATAAGCTTGATTTACTCTAACATTCTTTACTCTCAATGTTGATTTAGTGTACAATACCCGTATCTATGTTAGTTGTAATAATTATGACTCTTGGACCAACCAATTAATGCATGTATAAGTATTATTCATTCTTACATTGAAAGTTTTTAGTTAACAGTGCATGTATTTTTTATAAATTTCAGTGTAACCCAGTTACTATATTCTCTGACTTGAACTTAGAAATGCTGAACCTGAGAGTTGAAGAACTGTCCCATAGGTAAGAATTCTCTTTTTAATAACCTTAAAGATGTTGCAACTAATGTAGTAACACATTATTAACATTTTTTAGAAAATTATATTGGTTGAATGTGAAATCTGAAAAATACAAAAGTGAAACAGTGAAATAATATGAATTGCAAGTGAAAATGCTACTTCTATGCTGTCATATTAAATGCAGTCACATTTCAAATCCTACCAAGTTTACTCACTTATGTATTATAATTACATCACAATTATAATGTGAAGAAAAAATTAGCTAATGATAAGCCCAACATTAAAGAAGAAAAAGATCACAGAACTGAAATAATGCAAGCTTAAGTAGTTATTTAAGCTCAGAAATGAAGCTATATACCTAAGTTACAAATCTTAAATATAACTGTGACGGCAGTGAGTATGGGTCACCTGACCAATGGGGCTTATATGATATTTATAGGTACTTTAAAAATTCCATTTGTAATTTTTCTATATACTTTTCAACAAAGATTTTATACCTGCTAAGTAAATGATAGATGCTCATCTAGAATGGATGCTGGGATTTCAGTGTCATTAGTATAGGTAGAGATAATACTAACAATTTACTATAATTAATGTTTCCACTTGAATTGGACTATATCAATCCATATTCCAAGAAGGAAAAAATATTCCTTTGCCTTTTCCAAGTCACTCAAAGACAGAGAATACTAAAGTTATTATTAGTCCATGGTAATTTATTAGTAAAAAATTAATCAGTTTTCATACATAAAAAGGACAATGACTAAATAAACTTTAAAAAATGTACCCTAAAAATAGGGATGAGGTTGCTTCCTTACTTCTTTTGTTCCTTGTCCCCAATCATGCCCCCTTGAAAGTAAATTCCAACATGTGGTAATTTTATCTGGTTGGAATTTTAAAAATTACTTCTAGTTTATCTGCCAAACTACCTCTTGCTCCTGAAAGTAAGACTCAGATTCAATGCCTGGTATATTATAGGTATAATAAACAAAATTAAGACATCGGCACTTGATAATTTTTCTCCCCATAAAGGAATTTTTGAATTAATCATTTTCAGTTCATTTCTACTCTTGTTTCTAGTCTCTGTAATCTATCACCAAAGACTCAGTATTGGTTTAGATATACTTTATATAATGTACAAGGAGGTACTGAAAATATTTAATTTTAACTGAACCATGTGATTTCATTTTGTTCTAATTATACTTATATGTACTTCAATTAGGTTTGCTTAATTTCTTAATTTGTATTCTTCTAATCACCAAATTGAACATAATAACATAAGTAAATAAGTTATTTAGGATGGTTTTCCCCTGTATTTATATTTAAAAAACATTCAAATTCCTGCTGATTAGGTTATGAACAAAAAATGTAAAGGATTTGATCTACTAAATTGACTATTAGCTTTTCAAAAATACTGTTTATTTCTGTCTGGTTTTCAAATATTGTTTCTAAACTACAGAGTGACCCATTATAACTATAACTATAATGGTTCTCCTGGGTTAGCATAGTGGGAAGAAGAGAGAAAACAGAAACCTGTGTGGTCAATAAAAGATCTCTTAACAGCTCCAATGGTAAAATGTAGTCTCCTTAGAACCTTCAAAGGAGAGGTACCACTTGACATTATGTAAGTCCTTTATTTCTTTCCTTCCTAACTCCCAGTAACACCCAGTTAAAGAGAAAAAGATCATAAACACGATTCGTATAACTATACTACTTTATTCTTTGGGTACAATAATTTTTTTAAACTAGGGAGTCCCTTTGCTTGATTTGTAATGGTAATAGGGATAACCTTAGGTTTAGTTGTCAGAATATTGATTTTGGGGAAAGGATACCACACAGAGAGAAAAAAACCCTTACATCTTTCATTTAAAATATAAATTCAACTTAAAAGAACATGATAAGCATGTTCCTCCTGTGACAATAAACCAGAGCTTTACTTCCTAAATGTTTTAATCAATATTATGGTAAGTTACTCAGTATTCTATTAGAAAAGCTGAAACAACGTTGGAACAATTATAGTGCTGGGTTCCATTTCAATGGTTTCTTTTAAGAACTAAAGCAAATTAGCTCAAGAATCACTATTTCTACACTCTCACTCTTTTGGCTTTAAGTGGCTTTTGAAGGGAGTATCCCCAGATGAGAAACTTCTAACACTCCTGCAGAGATGACCTGCTTGAAGAACTGGCTGCCTGATTAACTATTAACTGCTCTCAATAGGATTAGATAATTAAGGACATTGATGACCATTAATTAGGAGGAGGGCACATTAATTTGTCACTGGATAGGGCCCTTACAATGATTTATAGGTTAGTGCTACTTGCAAATGTGAAGGCAAACCGAAAAAGAGAGCGAACCATTAAGTTACCTTATCAAGTGGCCAGCTTAAAGAGGGCAGAGGGTCAAAAAAGGGCCAAAGTGGTCACTTAAGGGTGAAGTCCCAAACACCAAAGCAGTGCCAAGCCACATTGACCATCATTTGGTGATGAAGTTAAAAATATGCTAATTTATTGGTGGCAATTCCCTCTTTTTATAGTTTCAAGCAGTTAAGGCAAGTGGCCTGCTTAAGAGCTTTTCATTTGAAAAGAGATTAAACAAAATGGTTTGTCAAGGCTGCTTGGCTGTTTTATGTCTTCGTTAAAAAAAATTGCACCAACTATACTGATAACTATCACATCACCCAAAAGCCATCTCTCTCTCAACATTTACTTCGTTAATAAATACATCAACTCTAATTGCTTAATAGTGCTATGTTCATTTGCTCTTTAGCAAGATTAAGTCGAAATAAATCTTTTGTACTAGTACTTTCTGTCATCATTGCTTGCATAAAAGTCACAAAAAAGAATTAAGTATTGTCAAAAATTTACATAAAGTCACTAGTATAAATTATATTTTGTTTAATTTAGCATTTTTTGTTTAAATTTTTAATTGTTTAATTTCACTTTAGTAAAAGGTAATTTCACCAATAGTACAGAAAAATACTTTTAGAATATAGATAACAATCTTCTTTTCTTAGCCATATACAATAGTGGGTAGCATTCACATTCCACACCGAAGTAAGCACAGCTCATTAATATTTAATTAAATATGCTTTTGAAAGCATTGGAAATATGCATGTCATATTTATCATTTAATTTTTTGGCTTTTAATGGATATTTAAAACAAAGTCATTTTTGCTATACTCCAATAATATACTATCAAAATGAAAGAAAAAGTAAAAAAAAATTTTGTTGTACCAAAAATACTTAATATTTAGCCTCAAACATGTTCTAGGAATTTCATTAACCCTAAGACTGTAAAACAAAAATTCTCTTACCTCAATGGTGAATAGTTTCCTTTTAAATTTAAAAGCTAAGTCTTTAATTTCTGATTCATCACAAATCAAGTTATTAAGCCGAGGAATCTGCCGTATATGAATCAACCCTTGTGGAAAGGAAATTAAAAAATTTAAAACGCTGTCATCAGATGTATAAATTAAAGAGTCTTGCAGCACAATCCTTTAAATTTACACACAAGCATCCTCCCCTTTTAAAACTGGAGCTTACTACCAGGAGCAATGAAGCAAATGGTGTGATTATACTCAAGTAATCAAGCAGAATAAGATAAACAGAAATCCTTGTGCGAGGAAAACTAATTGCACTTTGGTACAGAAGTACAGATGTAAAGAGGGATCTTAATACTTGTCAAAACTACAGCCGGTTTGTGTGTGATTTTCTCTTGTATTTACAGTAAGCAAATATGGCTATCACCTTGCATGCTGCCCACGGCACCACTGAGTGATCTTTATTTTATTAAATGCACCAGTAAGCAGCCAGCAAAACAAGGCTTATGGGTTACTGATAACAAGTGAAGCACTAATAAAAAGTATTTCATTTTGTACCTTATTAATGACTTGAACAAACCATTGAAGAAAACTATATTTTGGAGTATATTCTAGGATCCAACATTAATTCCCATTTCCTTCCAAAATATCAGTACTCATTTCTGTAGCATTTTAGAGCTTTATGGAGCTGTTACAAGCTTTGCAACAGTGCTAGGTAAACCGTGAGCTTTGGCCTCTTGTCAGCAGAAACACTTGCTAATTTTTTCTGACAAGGGCACTGGATGGCTTTTGTGCAGCCTAATGTAGTTGCTAACTAAATTAGGGTCATTTGCCACGTATGAAGACATAGAAGATTCTTCATTGCATCTTTCTGCCTGCCTCAGCTCATATTTAAAAATCACTATCCCAAGGACACTGATCCCTGAACCTTGGAGGTGTGTGTGTGTATGTGTGTGTGTGTGTGTGTGTGTTTCAGATTTGAACAAATATCTAAATATTCTTTACAAGACCACTTCTCTTATACAAAGTTTTCTGTATGTATTTGAATGTTTAACAATGTATATATTAGTTTTAGCTTAAAAGTGTAAATTTTTAGGTGCTTAACTTAAGAAAGGGCACTTTAAAAAATAACCCACTAAAATATTTTAAATAGCTTTTAGTTACAAATTAAAAATATGCTTATCTGTTTAGTAAAACTCATCAAAATAAGCAAACCATACTTTTATTGGCAGAGTTTTCATTTTAATTTTACATGTGCTTGTTTGGCTAATTATGAAATGATGAGGCTTTATAGAATAAAGTATTTCATTATTAGGTCCTTCTGATTAACAGAAAGTTTATTAGTCACCAGAACCACTCATTACTCTATGGGAAATAATTTATCAATCAGAGATTTCAGCACAAAGAATTCTAACCTTTCAACCTTTGAAACGTTTTAATCAAAATAATATATTTATAACACAAAATACAATTTCACTAAGTTAATAGGCTAATAATATTTATACCATATGCACACTTATTCAAGTAAATAATCAATAAGTAAATTATTTTATGGTAGCTTTTACTCATAGCCTGTATTTTCCAGATTTTTAAAAAACTTTGATTATTAGCTTATGCTATTTTATTAATTTTTATAAAAGTTGTATGGCAACTGCTCAAAGCACTGGTCAATTAAACAAAATAACTTATGATCTTTAAAACTTTTATTATAGACTGTAGTATGTAAACCCATAAAATAACTCTCACAGTCTCACAAATCACAGTACCAAACTTCAAATAAGCTAGTCTGTCTTCAGGGGGTCCTATGGAAGTACTGTAGTTCTATAATAACAGTAATGACATGTATATTTAGAGTATAAAATATGTAAAAATCTGTTATTCAGTACACTTTATGTTGAGTATAGACCTAAGAGACATATAACTACTAAACTTTTACTATTCAAATGGCTCTGTGTAGAATCTTTCTTTTAAAAAAATCCTCCAATTAACCAAATGACTAAAATATTTTTAAAAGCTTAACAAAATAGCTCAGGGGTAGAAAGTGTACTTAGCATGCTCAAGGCCCTGGGTTCAATCTCCAGCACAAAAACAACAAAAAAAAATCTTTAAAAATATTGTAAAATGGTTTGATCAATTCACTTGTGTTCATTGTTGTTGTTGTTGTTAGGTGCCGTCGAGTCGGTATCCAACTCATAGCGACCCTCTGTACAACAGGGGAAACACTATTGTCAGTGCTTCTCTGCTGTACATAGGGTTTTCAGTGGCAGATTGATTTTTGGGAGGGGGTTGCCAGGTCCTTCTCCCAAGCCTACAGCTTCTGGTGTTCCCAGGCGGTCTCCCATCCAGGTACTAGCCAGGCCCGACCCTGCTTAGCTTCCGAGATCTGATGGGATCGGATGCCACAGAGCTACTGCTGCAGGCCACTTGTGTTCATAGTAGGGTAGTAATATAGTTTGTGTGTGTGTGTGTGTGTGTGTGTGTGTGTGTGTGTGTATGTGTGACTATCCATCTGTCTGTCTGTCTTTCGTTCTCCTTCTCTTTCTCTCTCTTTTACTGTACTAGGGCTTTGTGCATAGGCAACTGCTCTACCAATGAGCTATATGCCCAGCCCAGTATATATCTTATTATTATACAGCTAGCTTTGTAAAGTATAAACTGTTAAGCTTTATATGAAATACTACCAAGTTATTACAGGCTGAATATTCTTTAGGTGAAATGCTTGGGATCAGAAATGTTTCCGATTTTGAAGTATTTCTGACTTTGGATTTTTGGATTAGGGATACTTTATTTGTATTATTAGAATTAACATGACATTTATTTCAAATGTGGCTAATAAGTATGGCTGATTTCATGGCAACTTTAAGCCACTGGAACAACAGAATGTATATCTAAGCCATGTCTTAGATATACATTGAATCCTTTTAGACAGTTATCATAGTTGGTAGTCTTTTTTTTTTTTTTTTTTTTCAGTACTGGGGGTTGAATCCAGAGCCTCGCACTTGCATGCTTTGCAAGTGCTGGACCACTGAACTTCACCTCCATCCTATTTTTTTACTTTTTTTTTTTTTTTTTTTTTTTGAGACAGGGTCTGGCCAAATTGTGCACACTGCCTCTGGTCTCAAATTTACGATCCTCTTGTCTCTGCCTCCCGAGCCGCTGGGATTACAGGTGTGCACCACTGCGCCCAGCCACAGTTGGTAGTCTTAATGTACTTTGATGATAAGCTGTCATGGAATATTAGCCAGGAACGGAAAATATTTAACATATATATTATAAAATAAAATTAATGCTACTTGGTAGCAGATATTTCGACTAAACAGGAGGATGTTTCCAGGTATGCTAGAAGCAGCTAGGACATGCTCTTCTCATTACAAAGGTGGTGCTTACCATGATAATCCTTATATAATGGGTTGGTTTCTTTCTCAGAACCAATAAAAGATTCCAGACCAACTACTGTGTCCAACACATTTGTAACACGAGTAATAACTGCTTTACTCTGTAAAACACAAGAATGAAACACTCATGTCATATTAAAAAATATAACATATATATGGTGTCACTATACCATCTTGATGACAAATTGTACTGGACACAATGCAACATAAAGAAATAACTTGAAAATTAAATCTACTCGTAATTGAAAATTATGACCTTTATAGGTATGCTATACTAATCTGAAAAATTGAAAAGAAAGCATAAATTGGTGGAAAACATAATTTAATTATTGTTCATTTGTCTTACGGGGCAAGAGTACCTTTATTCTTATACACTACTGTTTTTCAAATTATTTTATGCATTGGTCATTGGAAAATCTGGCAGATAATAGGGTTCAGAAGAAGTAGACAGCATAGCATGAAGTATAAGGCAAGGGTCTCACTATCGCCTGTTGGCTGGGACAAGGTCTCAGCCTTATCCCAGCTGAGGTTCTCTGTGACATATTAGAAACACAGAAGGATTCAGCTAAAAGGTTGCAACATGGTTAGCTCTGGAGTCTTCTATTTTCTCTCTCTAGATGCTATTGTTTGGGTCTAAGTTAACAATAAGGCCAAGAAAAGAAGGTTAATGACTAGCATTTAGGACAGTATCTTACCCTCTCTTTCCCAACACAACTTGAGAGGAATCAAAATACTGTTAAGTAATGCATACTGAGAAATGTCACATTTTGCTAGATAAAACGAGACATTAATATGGTTCCACATATAGTATGTCCAGTTATTGAGTAGTAAAAGTATTAAAATACCTAGAAATTCGTGGGTATAAAAGTAAAACCATCAAATATCCAGTGGAGTTTTTAAAAAAAGTTATTTTATTTAATGGAAACCCAGTATTCCTTTTAGCCCTTGACAGAGGTAGGTCAGAAAATGGTGTTTATGTGCTATAACGCTTTAGCAATTTTTTTGCTTTAAAGATTTAGATAAGTTAAAAAAATTACTGATTGTAAAATTTTATAATTTTGAAGCTTCTACTTTAGACATGAATAATGCCTACCAGTTTAAAATTAATCTTTGAAGAAAAAGGTAGGAAATGTCAAACAGTCAAGAAAATTGACCAGTTTGGTGCTATATCCTCTTGTTAGAGAGGAGACCAAATATAACATAAGATGTTCATTTTCTGAAAACATGAGTGACTACTGAGCTTACTAGTATTTTTTGCTTTTTAGGTCCCTTTATAAAAACTTCATGAGAATGAAAAATAAAAGAAGACAGGTCGATGTTACCTGATTTGATATCGAGTACATAATAGCCTATGTCACCAAACATACCATTAACATGATTGGTTAACCTGACTAGGGCAGTATTTGAAAGTCTTACATAAGAAGTAAGGTGTGTTATTTGAAGAATGTTTTAGCTTTTGAATGTGTGCTCTTAACAGGGACCAGTAAACATAATTTTCCTTAATTGTCTTTGATATTTTTAATAATATAGGCACACTAAGTTCAGAAAACCAAACACAATTTGGAAATGCCTATTTTTTCCTAAGGCAATTTTTTATTCAATGGTGAGAAAATAATCCAGATTGATTCCTTAATTTCAATGCTGTGCCACTGGGGATGGTACTACTCCAGGAATAACAGGAGCTTCAGAAGCCATAAACATGGTCCTCTCAATATTTCTTCAGCCAAAGACCATTATATCAAACTCATCCAGGTTGGGTTTCAGCCAGTTATTCTTCACCCAAACAAAAATGTCTGCCAGACATTCCAACAGCTGGGAGACAGTTCACAATGAGTCAACTTGAAAATGATTCATTGTGCTGAGTACTGAACAATGTTGGGGTGGGGGTGGGGTGTGGCTGGGTTGGTAGTAAAGGGTGAGAACAAGTGGGAGATGAAGAAAAACCATGTGGTTCCCCCATCAAGAAGAATCTTGGATAATAACCAGCAGGCTCTTATCATTTCATTTTTAGTATAAACTCAACTGGGAAGAATACTCCTGTCATGGACCATCAGATGAACAAGCACTTATAAAGGCTACTGACAATATTTCTTAATCAAAAAGGTCAGATTTACTTTTATCTATTAAAAAAGACTAAGCCTCTGTATCTAAATATCTGAATCTAAAATGATAAAAGTCAATTTTTGTTAGAACTCAACTGTTCAAGATTTCAGTGATATCAACTATGTGGCCTTCTCAATTATATGAATAATAGAAATTATAAGGTTTAGGATGGGATTGACTTCCATTCTAGAAATATATGATTAAGGTGCTGTGTGTTAAATGGCTAACTTGAGATGTATTTCCATCATTTAGCCTTAAAATTAGCTAGTAAACCATTAGCAGCTATAATATATATCAACTTTCTAGGTCTTTTCAAGGTAGTTTGTGGATGATAAAAAAATCAATTATACAACTTGAAGAAGAAAACTAATGAATTCCAAATACAGATATGCATTCATATATTTGTTTCTTTTATTTCTCAGTTCCATAGATTTACATTACAGTTATAACTACAAACTAAAACCTATTTTAAAAGCTTTCATGAAGTTTTTGAGTAAGAATAAATTTTTTACTATGCTATTACCATAAAATAAGTTATATTTTAAGTGACCTTCCTGCTCTCTTCATAGCTATTTTGCAAAACAGTTTATAGGATGTGGCAAACCAAATTAATTGTGAAAGTTATACAGATATCTTAAATAATACTATAGACTAAAAAGCAATGGAATTATGTAAGAATAACATCGAAGTTTCTGACTGAGAAGACCTTTATTTTTATGATAAACCCATTCAATCTAGTTATTTGTAGGAGCACAAAAGATATTTGAGTATGTAAATGAACAAATCTGTTTAAAAGTTAAAATAAGTGATTACAAGTTACTTCTTTATGGGCAAGATTCATTAAAGCATTTGGTGTGTTGATGTATTCCTACCTGAAAACCATTCTTGCTAAAAGGTCTTTCAAATCACAGTATTATTGAATTTATTTAAAATAACCTAAAACAGCTTAGGAAAACCCATAAGAGCATAGTAATCACAATTCACTGTTGTAGGAATACACTGTAGATAACAAATTGTCTTAATATAACCAATGGTGTTCAGAAAGTTTTAGTATAATGATTGGATCTGAGGTCTTGAAACTGGAACTTCTACTTTCTCATCTTAACAGATTCTAAGTATTTTTATGTTATTAGCACAGATGATAAACCTCTCCGGTCTTCAGTATAGCTGAAAATGGAGAAATAAAGGTATTTGTGCATTGGTTACACAAATATAAATTGGACTGTAATTTTTGTGTTGAATTTGAAGTTGTTACATTATAGTTTCCGATAAAGAACACTTAAATAAGGACATTCAGAATTCACCAATATGAATAAATTATGGTCACAGAGCATGTGTGGCATAATGACATCACCCAAGTATGTACAATGATATTGCCACCCCTCTCCTTGCCCATCTGGACATGAAAATCTAGGATGACTCAAAAATCTTTCTTATACTAGACAAATCTCCCTTCACTCCTAGGTGAAAGTTGTCAGCTTTGGATAGTAGCCAAGACATGACTAGGAGGGAAGCCAGAAGAGAAGAGAGCCAGTGTCCAGGAGTTTTAAGAGTTTGTTGGCAGTCTCAAATAGCATTGTAATAAGTTACATAAAAGGCTCTTAAAATTTTCTGCTCCAGCATAATTCCTTAATTATTTAAACTTAAAATGTATCAGATGCCATTGCAAATATATAAGACAAATCAGAATGTGCAATTTTCTACGTTTTTATTCCAATTAACTTCATAAGAACCTTAAGAGTTTTTGTTTTGACTGGTTCTTGTTTGCTGTTATATAATGGCAGCATATTTTAATTTAGGACATCTCAAATCCACTAAGTGGATTTTAAATTATGAAAAATTAATTCAATGCTTTAATTCAAAGCTGATAAGGCTAACCTATAAATTTTGGTGAGATAAAAATCCTACTTTCATATAAAGGTCCCACAATTTTCTAATAAAAATAGTTTAGATACCTAGTTAGCATTACCAAATATCAATGAGAATACTTCAAGCCCTGAATATTTTCTTATTTTCTTGGACTTAATTACCTCAAAAATGTAAAAGGTGCAATTTGTACCAATACAAAATATACTTCCAGGAATGTTTTAACAAGAAGGTTAAGAATTAACAAATAATTTAATTATCAAGAAGTTTGACAGGAATAAACCAACTGGCATAAAGTATTAATGCAATGCCTTATATAAGAGCAAGGTTTTTTTGAGTTACTCAGTTATGGTGGTCTAAAAAGACACCAAACACAACATGAAAGGAAGAGTTTCCATTTGAATATGACACAGACATCACATTTGGATAAAAGCACTATTAAGTTATAGATAAAGACTTACAGAATTTTTAAATTACTTTATGCTTAATGCCAGCACATGATATGATATATGTATGTGTATGTGGGTTCCCCACATGCAAGTGTGGTACACTCAATATTTTCTGGAAAATGCACAAACATGCGTATACTAGAAGTTATGACATCTATTTGTCATGAAATCCAAAAACTAAACTAGGATAATTGGCAAGGTTAGGGTTTTTAATGATGTATGTTTTCCCATGCTTAGTAAGCTTCCCAATCAATTGAAATCAAGATTTTGAAATAATAAAATTATACTACGTTTGTAACTATTTAATTTTTACAAACTTACCTTACTCTTCCCATAGTTGTTTTACTCCTTTGGATTAGATTTTTATTTTACTTAAAAAATTAAACAATGAAGAAATAATTCTGTGCATGATTTTTAAAGCTTAACAAAA
>VMDO01007632.1:0-89766 GCA_007922755.1 Pedetes capensis | reverse complement strand
TGGACATTGAACAAGAGAGACAGAAAAAGAATTGATGCTTTTGAATTGTGGTGCTGGAGACGTCTATTGAATATACCATGGACTGCCAAAAGAACCAACAGATCTGTCCTAGAAGAGGTACAACCAGAGTGCTCCTTGGAAGCAAAAATGGCCAAACTGCGTCTTACATATTTCGGACATGTACTCAGGAGAGAACAATGCCTGGAGAAGGACATCATGTTTGGAAGAGTGGCAGGTCAACGCAAAAGAGGAAAACCCTCCACCAGATGGATTAACAGTGTCTGCAACAATGGGCTTAAACATAAATAAGATTGTTTGCCTGGCACAGAATCGGCAAGTGTTTCGATCTGCTGTACATAGGGTCGCTATGAGTCGGACTCGACTCGACGGCACCTAACAACAACAATTGTGTACAAAAACGAAACAGACTAGCATAGGCAAACAAAACTGCACTTGTAGATACATTCATTGCCTTTAAGGCAAATGTATAATACACATTTATGATAATGTATTTTATATGGTCATGGTTATATATTTTTAAAAACCTCATCATGTCATATGATCTACATAAAAAGAAAAGGAGAATTAATCCCATGTGACCAGGAACACCAAAACTCTTGCAGTTATTTTTTTACAGTGATTCATTTTATGTCTACTTCAGTACTTTTAACATAGTCTCTAAAATAATAGCTTCATAGAAACAAACATTGAAATAGTTAACTTGTTCCAGTCATAAAGAATTATTTACTATTTCTCAAAAGATGTATTTTTCCCCTTTACTGAAGACGCTATGTAAATCACGTAAACGCAGTGATCTATCTGGAATAAAACAAAAGGACTTACCGAACTAGTTCATAAGTCTCTCCCAGAAGTGGGTTGAAGGGTTTTCCAGTACGCTCCCACTGGGAAGCAACCGCAGACACAGCAAACGCAGCTACACACTGGGGGACACAGCATGGCACAAGTTAAAAGCAGCCCTGCTTGCTGCTCCTCCTCTCAGGAGCTAACCTTGCTGAAGGCAGCAACTGACAAAATTACTTTGAGGAGTTTAATTATTTTAGATTTTTAAAATGGCTCTAAAAACTTAATGTGGAAACTTGGCTATTCAGAATGATAATGACTGAGTCTCTTCTTACAGTGTTATTCTCAAATATGGTTTTCATAACACCTGAGGAATGCTATAAATTCTCTCAAGGACTTCTATAAAGCTCTTAAACTCAGCTATTTTTAATACATTTAAAAAACATTTTAAAGTATAGCTGTTTCTCATTATCTGATTCTAGGGCTGCCCTCAATGCCAAAATCTGTGGCTGCTCAAGTGTTGTACCAAATGGCACAGCACTTGCATATAACCTACACACATCCTTCCTCATGCATTAAATCATTTTTAGATTATTTTGATACCAACACAATTTAAATAATTGCTACATTGTATTGTTTACAGAATGACAGAGAAAACGTCTATATATGCTCAGTACAGATGTACTGTAGTTTTCCTCATACTGTGGATCCAAGGTTGGTTGGATCTGTGGATGTGGAACCCATGGACACCAAGGGCCAACTATATGACACTTTTCAAACTGTGGAAAGGAAGGCTGGGTGCAGAGGCCATTCCTGTAATTCCAGCAACTTGGGAGGCTGAGGCAGAAGGATGGCAAATTCGAGGCCAGAGGCAACCTGCATAACTTAGCGAGGTCCTGTCTCAAGATAAAAAAAATACAAAATGGGCTGGGGGTGTAGCTCAGTTGTAGAGTGCTTGCAAAGTGTGTGGGAAGCCCTGGGTTCAATCCTCAAGTACCACAAAAAATATGAATAAAAAAGTAAAATAAAATTGGGGAAAAGAGATAAAACTAAATTTAATTGGTGTCAAAGCCAATAAGGTTAGAAAAAGTTTATTTATGTAAACGATAGATCAGAAAGATTCAGTTTAGAATGCTATTGCTTTGTTTGAAGGCGGAAGGGTGTCTACTGTACTTGACCTATACCTCATCCACCCAGGCATCAAGTAAACATCTTTCATTTAAAAGAAAACTAAGGTCTGGGGATGAGGCTCAGTGGTAGAGTACTTGCCTAGCATGCATGAAGCCCTGGGTTCCGTCCCCAGAACTTCCTCTCCCTCATAAATAAATAAGTACATAAATAAATGAAAAAGGTCAATTCCTTGCTGTCTTTTGTTTGAACAGAGTATGTTGTTAGGTGCCATTGAGTCATGTCCGACTCATAGGGAGCCTCACAGGGAGCGAGAAACTCTACCAACTGAGTGGAGCCCCAGAGAGATATATATGCACATAAGCATCACCATATATTTATGTGTGGATATTCACTTCCTCTTGTTGTTGTTGTTAGGTGCCCTCGAGTCGGTATCTGACTCATAGCGACCCTCATATGGTTTTCAATGGCTGAGTGCTTCGGGATTGCCTTGGGAGTGGATTGCCAGGTCCTTCTCCCATTTTTGCCGTGCTGGGAATTGAACTCGGGGCCTCAGAGACTGCAGCGCAGCGCTCTACCAACTGAGCTAAATCCCAGCCCCACTTCCTCTTAGAAACATCTTTTTGTGTGTGTGTGTGTGGTACTGGGGGTTGAACCCAGGACCTTGCGCTTGCATGCTCTGCAAGTGCTGGACCACTGAGCTGCACCCCCAGCCCTTTTTCTTTTTCTTTACTTTTTGAGACAGGGTCTTGCTAAGTTACGCAGACTTCCTCTGGTCTTGAACTTGCAATCCTCCTGGCTCCGCCTCCCAAGCCGCTGGGATTATAGGCATGTGCCACCCTCCTCACCGGTGCCCTCTTAGAAACATCTTAAGAAAGTTTAAAACAAGAAATGTTAGATCCTCCCCTCTAACACAATTCTATCTTCTAAAATGAAGACTTAGAAACAGCTCCGTATATCCAAGTGTGGTTGTGACCCCTTTTGCTTCTCTTAAAGTTTTTACTTGTCTTCCACCATGGTGGCCCTCACCAGAGGACAGGCAGGAGGATGGACCCAGAATACTCTCCAAACGTGCTGATTAAGCTTTGAGATCATTGCCTACCCCCACACAGGACTTCATAGTAATTTTGTGTGTTTTTGCTTTGGGTGGGTTGGGGAATGAAGGTATGAGCTGCCGCTCTAAAACTTAACCCTCTCTGGGTGCTTGCATGACACGTACCTGCATCCTTTCCACAGGATCAGAAAGTGAACTAGCCTTGTGGATGAGGTAAGTATGTTCCATGTATTCAGTCAGTCGTTGTAGGAAGCTCAAAGGCTCATTAAATATAACTGGCATTGTGATCTTGGATAGTTCCTATTAAAAAAGAAAGTGAAATTGTTATAGCCAATAGACACAGCAACTTATCTGCTGTTATCTTTACACAACATTTTGCTGAAAAGTAAGAGAAAATTATAACTCATTAAATTCAGTATCAGCTCAATTTCACAGATCTTTCCCAAGCATTTTATAACATAGAGTATATTGAACAATAAAAGGAAATAAAGAGACTACCCAAACATTCTCCTGAGCTTCACAGAGCACATAAAATAGTGGTGAGCATGCACTGATATCTATTAATAAGTCTGCCTTAGATCAGAATTAGGAAATGGGACACAAAAAGTAATAATCTTCATATTCATGTTAAAACAATTAACTGGGGACCATGAAGTTGAAGATGGTTCTGGTGTCTTGAGTTCCTATGTAAGCAAACCAAAACCCAACTCAAGGTAAAGTAGACTTTACTAATTAGAAACTGCCAAATTAACCTCTACTAGCAACCTTCCACTTTACCCATAAAAATCTATTTTGTCCTGCTCCCTCAAAGAACATCTTGTATAAAATTTCTCTCTTTCACTCTCTTTGTAGAGTGCTGCCTGAATCACAAATTATAGTCTGCTCAAATAAACTCATTAAAATTTCAATGCACCTAAGTTCATCTTTTAAAACCAACCACACATACTATTTTTCTGGGTAATTTTCTGAAAGAAATTTGAGACTGTTTTTGGCTGACAACATTGAGCTTTTCTAAGCACATCACTCTCATATAATTATGGACTGAGGCTAGAAGGTTACTTGTATTTTACAGATTTAAATTTCATCTGCCAGTGTAAAGATGGACACTGAACAAGGGAGACAGGAAAATAATTGATGCTTTTGAATTATGGTGCTGGAGACATTTATTGAATATATCATGCACTGCCAAAAGAAACAACACATCTGTCCTAGAAGAAGTGCAACCAGAGTGCTCCTTGGAAGCAAGAATGACCAAACTGTGTCTTACATATTTTGGACATGTAGTCAGGAGCAATCAATCCCTGGAAAAAGTTTGGGAGAGTGGCAGGTCAATGCAAAAAAGGAAAACCCTCCACCAGATGGATTGACACAGTGTCTGTAACAATGGGTTTAAACATAAATAAGATTGTGTGCCTGGCACAGAATCAGGAAGTGTTTCCATCTGCTGTACATAGGGTCACTATGAGTTGGACTCAACTGGACAGCACCTAACAAACAACAAGTGTAAAGATAGGGTAGGTGCCTCTGACCAAAATTAAAACCTTTCAGCTCTGTTCACCATGGGTGTCTAGGAAGCAACATCATCATGAGGTCCTTTGAAAAAAAATCATTAAGTAGCAAACTTCTCTTGGTACTCTTTGAAATGTTCTGATGATCTTTTCAAACTCTACCTATCATTATTCACCCTTTCTTTGGGAATCAATTTCTAATGAAGCCTGCTAAAATCACCTGGTCAGGTGAACAGTCCTGACGTGCAATCCAGGCTGAATGCCACTAGACTCAACTCTGACTTACTCCCCTAAATGTTCACATTCTTATTGATTTGCACAGTTAAAAATAACATGTCCATCACAAAACCGTAACTGAGGGCAATCAAAAAAATAAGCTCACTGATTTCTACAAAATAGTGCAGAATATGCATAGACAGGTACTGGCTCAACCTAATTAAAAGAAATGGTAGACTTATTGCTACCTCACTTAAAAGAGATGAGGGAGAAAAGGATGTATAAAGAGAAAGAAGAGAAGGTTGAACTATGTACACCCTAAGATCTCATTAAATCCAGAGATTCACTCTTGGGGACAAATCAAGAAAACTGGGATTACTGAGGCATAATTGAGATGCTCTGGGCTTGTTTTCCTCTACTTAAAAAACATCTTTTTTTTCTTAAAATAAACAAGCAAAAAACTAACACAGGAATATACAGTTCTCTCAGTCTAAAATAAAACTAAAAACGTCAAAATCTCTTTTCGCATCATTTATCCAACCCTTTCCAGAAGAAAAGCACCAGCAACAGTTTAGGATACATGCCTATGTATATACACACATATGAATTAATCTACATAGATGGAGAGGAAGGGAGAGAAACAACATTTTTTTGTTGTTTTTTCAAATATGGCATCAGCTTTATGTATTGACCTATTACTCTTCTGCTGTTTTGGGGGGAGTGGGTCTTAGGCATGTTAATGCACACACCCTGAGCCTCTGTAATCATCGGGAAGTGTAATGCTAAGGCCACTCAACTAGTTTCACTGCTGGCTTCCCCATTTATTAGCTGTGTGACTCTGGCCAAGTTCAACTCTGTGACAATTTCTTCATCAATGACATGATCCTAATAGTATTTAACACAAGGTATTGTCCTAAGAGTAATATTTATGAAACACTTCAGACCAGCTCCGGGCACATTAGTAAATGTTGTATGTATTTGTTTAATTAATTAATTAATTAATGCAGTACTTGGGCATTGAACTCAGGGCCTTGAACATACTCTGCATGTGCACTACCTCTGGGCTGCACCCCCAGACCATTACAATTTTTTTTTTATCTTAAGACAGGGTCTCACTAAGTTACACAGGCTTAGGTGGAAGTTCTGGATCTAAAGTATGCTCAGTTAAAAATTTTTTTCAAACTCTACCAAGTTAAATGTCTTCCGAAAGGGCTTTACCAATTTATACTCCCACTAACGCTGCATGAGGGTCAGATCTTCTTTTAATGTCTAAGGTGCACTCCCTCTAATCTGTTCAGTCATGCTTGTGAAATATTTAATTGGGTTCCTACTATGTGCCGGACACTGTTTGAGGCACTGAGTTAAGAACCTCAGTATATCCACTCCTGATCTGGAAGGCCCTGGCCTCTGCCCTCAACTCCTTTCCAACCACTCACACCTGTTTTCCTACTCCTTCCAGCTCCTGGAGCACCCAAATCTACTGCTCATAATTTAGCATTTGACCATATATTAGATTATATTACCTTGTGTTATAACATAGGACTAATCAGCTTATATGGCTCACTGTAGAGTAAACATAATTCCTGAAGAAAGGGACATTACCTTCTACCCTGCCTACACCTTAGTCACCTCAAAGAGAGGGTATACCACAGGAGCCCGTGCCCCAGATAAGCTCGTATGTTCCCAATGCCCCAAGCTTATTCCTTCTCAGGCAGTACTCACCTTTACTGGACCTACAAGCTCCTTGAATACAAAACAGTCTGGTGATGCAAACAGTTACCATGACAAAATGCTGAGTAAAAAAATTACTTTTAGAATGTTATTCAGCACTGAACAGAAATAAGCCAACAAGCCATGAAAAGACACAGAAGAAACTTAAATGCATGTTATGAAGTGAAAGCTGCAACTCTGAAAAGGCGACATACTGTATGTCTCTGACTACATGACAGTCTGGAAAGGCAAAACTATGTGGACAGTAAAAAAGATCAGTGGTTCCTGGGTGTTAAGGGGCACAGAGGGATTGACAGCTGAAGCACAGATGACTTTTTAAGGCAGTGCAAATATTCTGATGAACATATGTTATTAGATGAACTTGAAGCCACCAAGAGTGAACCCTAATGTAAACTATAGGCTTTGGGTAACAGTGACGTACAGACATGGTTCATCCACTGTAACAGATGGACCCCTCTGGTGAGGGAGGCTGAGAAAGGGGAAGGCTGTGCTTGTGGGGGAAGACAGTGTCTATGAGAACACGCTGTACTTCTCAATTTTACTGTGAACCTAACACTGCCCTTTAAAAAACAGCTTTTTAATAAAATTAGAAAAACTAATTTTGATTAATCAAATTTGAGGAAAAAGCAACATGTTACCAATCACACACACTAGTGTTGTTAAATATATTTTTATAGATATAGAAACACATACAACAAAACTGGAGAACCAAAAAGTTAACAGTAGTTATCCCCAAGAGCTAGCAGTGCAGGGAATCTGAGTTATCTTCTTTATGTTTGTGTTTTCCAAATTCCTAAAATGAATATGGACTGTTCTTCTAATCAGGGTAGGAGATGTGATTATAAAACCTAATCATTTCAGGCTCAAAAGGAAAGGACAGGGAAGCTAAACAACCCTGTACCACAGAGGCTGGTCCACCTTACAACACAGGCATTTACATTTATGCTAATCATAGCACAGACAAGGGAAAATCAGCAGTATAAGTGGTTCCATGGAAAAGAAGAGCAACATAACACACTCAATTAGTCCACTCCTAAATCCCAGGGACAGCCACACTGTGGTGTAAACAATGGGCTCTGAACACAATGCAGAATGATGGCTGCCAGGGCCTGGGAAGGAGTATGGGGAGTTCATGCCTAATGGTCACATGGATGGGTGGCAGTGAGGGTAGCACAGCAATGTGACTGCACTTAGAGCAATTGAGCTGTACTCTTAAAAATTGTTAAGGTGGCAAATTTTATATGTATCTTACCGTAATTGAAAAATAAACATGTTCCACGTCCGGATCCTACTCGTGACCTTTTGCTTGGATGGCCATGAACAAGACCCCAGTCTCTTCTGAAAGTAGGGCTAGTTCGTGACACACCTCCCAGGGCTTGCAAAAACTAGATGAATTCACATAAAGCACTTACAACAGTTCCCACCACATGATAAAGGAGAAGTAAATGCTAGCTATCATCATCCTCATGAATAATGCATACAGGACCTCCGTAGCCTCCAAGGAGGTGTCTAAGGCTTGGGCACATCATCCTGTGCCCAAGCCAGGTGAACTATAGGAGAGCTACTCAGACGGCAGCATGGCTTATGGATTCTAAGCCTAAAAGGCAAGAGGAGGGAGAAGGCGAAAGCCTCAAGCTGGCCAGTGGGGATCCAAAGGCCAAGACGGCAGGGGGTGACTGACTCCTGACCAGAGCCTGGTGACAGCTGTCCTTGGACTAGAATGAGGTATAGACTATGAATTTCCAGGTCAGCTCTTTTCATGTTTTCTATATTTCACTTTGTTGAACACAACCTTAAAGGAATTTAAAAGATTTATTTATTAAAGGAATGATGAATAATTTTACTTGCAAGTTTGACTCTAGATTTCTTTCTTTCTTTTCTTCTGAAAAACACCGTAAGGACTAGAAAATACTCACTGAGGAAATAGGTGATGCACTGGGGGTGACATTAGTGATTACACCACTGCCTGGCTACGTCAGATTAGCCAGGACAGGAGTGCTTCCATTAAGGGGGTGTGGCTTGGTTTTTTCAGAAGCCCTGGCCTAGGGACCTCAGGTATTGGCTCTAAGGCAGTGCCGTCTATGTTGCCAGTTCCTCACGTGTATCTTCATGGGAAAACAGCTGCAGAAAAGAACAGCAAAGTGTCTACCAGCCACTGGCTGCTCAAACCAGTTGGCCAGGCTTTACCTGAGTTAGAAGAAAAGGATCAAGAAAGTGGTGTGAACTCTGGGGACCAAAGCATGAGGCACATGAGTTTATCTTTAAAAGATAAATCTACCCATTGAATCAATTCATCAACTAAAAAGCTCCTAAAAAATCTAAAAAGTTCTTTGCATGAAATTTTGTAATAGAGAATAATTTAAACACACTTTTACTTATTTTAGTAACGTAGAATATAAACATTCAAGGAAATGGAAAAGTGCACATCTGGGCCAAATAACAGAGGGAACGAGAGGAAAGAAAAAGGACTGAGAAAATGTACATATACAAATGCAGATGGCCTTAAGAATGACCACAACCTTGTAAAAAGCATAACATGCTGTTTTAAAGCACAGTAACTGATTCGTAGTTTAATTGCCTTTATTATTTGCAATTATCTTACAATAATCTATTATTATTATTATTATTATTATTATTATTATTATTATTATTATTTTGTTTTATTTTTTGCAGTCCTCAGGGGTTGAACCCAGGAGTTGAACACACTTTGAAAGTGCTGACAGGATCTCATTAAGTTACAAAGCCTGCCTCTGTCCCCGAACTTTCGATTCTCCTGCCTCTGCCTCTGGAGTCACTGGGATTACAGGCATGAGCCACTGTGCCTGGCTTGAGACAGTATCTTGCTGTTTAGCTCAGGTTGACCTGGAAGTCACTATACAGTCAGGGCTGGCTTGAACTCAGGATCCTCCTGCCTCACTCTCCCTAGTGCTGAGAGTACAGGCATGTGCCACCACACCCAGCTCTTTAACAATTATTTTAATTGTTAAAACTTCCAGTTTCCTAAATAGATAAAGAAAGTCTCACTGATACAAAGTACGTTTCATTTCCTTCCCTCTTACACTTTGGAAATTCAGACACACCATTGCTACTTCTAATTCAATAAAATTGGGTGCTGCATTCCACAGATAGCACACATAAAAGATAGCATGTGTCTATAGCCATACCAGGCTGGGGTTTAGCTCAGTTGATAGAGTGCTTCTCTGCACTAAGGCCCCAGCATTGCAAAAACAGGAGGACTGGGCAATGCACTCCCAAAACAATCCTGAAACAATCAGCTACTGAAAACCCTATGAATAGCAGAGAAGAACTGACATAGTGCTGGGCATGGCACAGTGTCAAGGAATGTTTTGTTCTGTTGTACACAGGGTCACTATGGGTTGGACCCAACTTGACCGTACCTAACCACAACCACAACAGCCCTACTACCTTGGAAGTTTAGCAAGGTTAAGCCTAGTTAGTACTTGGATAGGAGCCCATCTGGGAATACTGAGTGCTGTAGGCTTCAGAGAAGGAGCTGGCAGCCTACTCCCGAAACAATTGGCCATCGAAAACCCTCACAAAGAAGCACTGGCAATGTGCTGGGCATGGCACAATGCTGGGTAGTGCTTTGCTCTGTTGTAGATAGGGTCACTATAAGCTGGACCCAATTCGATGGCACCTAAGAACAACTAAGAAAATTAGTATATGTGTATATGCCAGTAGTAGGAAAAGAAGGAATGTACACTATGAAGGTCAAGCTTTGGGAAGAAACAATAGCTAGAATACTTTTATCACTGAGAGCTTCCATCAGCTGGGAAAAATTAAATATTTATGCTAGGCAATTCTACCTTGTGACCCAGCTAAAAGCAAAGTTTAAATTTATCCATGCAAATTAATAGCAACCAAAGATGAAACTGAAAAAAACTCCTAATTGCAATTGCTCATCAGCTGACAAACTGAGAAGAAAGACAGAGAAGGCTGCTTCTTCACTCTAGCACTATATAAACAACCTGAAAGCAAGGCCAACTTTGAGCTCAAGTGAAATGGAAAATACTTTCTAAATGTAAAGTCTACCACTGTAATGTCCAAATGTGCAAATGGCTAAGATGTGGGTCATCAGGGGAAACTCATCTCAGGCAGCAGGCTGAGTCTGTTCCATCCTGTTGCCTGGCAGCTGCTGGGGTGAGGGGCGGGGGGAGCTGTGACCTAAGCACTTAATGGGCTTCTGCTGGGCTCTTCACTCATAGTCAGGAGCTGGCAGCAGTTCTGGCTGCTCCGTAGGAGGAACTGTGCCTTCTGCGAGATGAAGTTGGCCCTGGATCCTTCCCCCAGGACACCTTAGCTTCCCCGATAGTGACAGAGGCCGTAAAGTCCTTCTTTCTTACATTTAAAGGCCTTGGAGGGTCAACTATCTTTTCTCCATTCTGTGCTACTCAGTCCCCCATTCTCATTGAGACATCCATCATCTATCTAGTAATTTGTCACTGGGTGAGCGGTTCTTGCCATCTGAATACCTGATTATTCCCTGAGCAGTCATGCTAAGACATTGCAAGATACTCCTGGGACAACTCGGGACAAGACATTTGGAAAAAGCCTGTGGCCCTGACATCTTTGGCTACTGGCTCCACCTCAGCCCTCACAGACCAGCCCAAAGGGGATCATGACATGAGTGTGAGGAGAAGACATGCACGCTGAAACCACAGAACTCTGGAGCAGGAAAGTGGCATGTGTCAGTGTGTAAACTGAACTGTATTGTGGGCATCATGGTGCAACCAGCAGAAAAACAGGCAAGAAGATGCAAGAAAAACTACAAGGAAAAACATAATGAACCTGAAGCAAGTCCCTGCCTATCCTTCCTGTCCAGGAGCTGCGTGGCTTCAGAGCAGGGAGGTGGTATGAGCCTTACTGCAAAGGCTGGACAACTGCCAGGGCAGAATGTGGAAGGACAAGGGAAATCCTCCCTATTCACAGGGTGGCTTTAAGAGAATCTATTTCACACACTCCACTGCCACATGAACCCTTTCCTAAGCACGGGCCACTATGGGTTGCACTTTTACACTGCAGGGCAGAGGGAGGGAGGAGGAGGAGAGGAAGGCAGACAGGCACACCTCCTCTCTGCCTGAATTATTTTAAATTTCCCTACCTGGAGTGTAGAAACTTCAGAGCTCCACATGAAGAGAGGTTTAGAAACACAGTACTCTATCAGTGAAGCATCTTTTACTCAAGGTACCACAGATCTACACTGGGGCTCCATTAGTCTCCCTGTTTCAGGGAAAGACACGGTATTAGAAATTGTTTTCTGGCCAATTTTACTCTTTTTGAAATAGTCTGATTTCAGATCACTATACAGTGAAGAGGGCTGGGATTTAGCTCAGTTGGTAGAACGCTGCGCTGTAGTCTCTGAGGTCCCGAGTCCAATTCCCAGCACCACAAAAAATGGGAGAAGGACCTGGCAATCCATTCCCAAGGCAATTCTGAAACAGTCAGCCATTGAAAACCCTGTGAGGGTCGCTATGAGTCGGATACTGACTCAACGGCACCTAACAACAACACAATGAAGATGGTAGAGATATCAAATCTTATTTCACTACCTTGCTTCTTCTATCCTCTCTCTCAAGAGGGTATTTATAACATGCCATACTTGGTAGAGCTTCTTATCTAGCTCTGTATCTATCTAGAGTTAGAATTCAGGAATGGGACCGCTGTCAGAGTGACATGCACTAACATGGTTATCTCAACCTGAAAATGGCGTCACACCCTTCCTGACAGTCACTCCGAGCTAGGGGTGCGTCTGGGCCTGTGGTGAAGTGTCAGTCACTCTATGTTAAGGCAGGTAAGCTAAGTCTGCAGTTTTGAGGGAAATATTTTGTTACGGTTTGAACACAAAGTATCCCCCAAAAGGCCCATGTGTTAAAGGCTTGGTCCCCAGCTGGCAGAGCCATTCACTGGGAGGTGACTGGATCACAAGGCTCTAACCTCTTCAGTAGATCAATGCATTGATGGGCTCGCAATTGGATGGCATTACTGAGAGGTGGTGTGAGACAGGGCCCAGGTGGAGGAAGCAGGTGACTGGGGTGTGCGTGTCTTTAGGGGTACCTTGTCCCTGTGCCCTCCTGACTGTTTCCTGGCTCCCGTGAGGTAAGCAGCTGTCTCCTCCACATGCTCCCACCTCGATATTTGTCTCACCTCAGGCCTGAGGCAGTGGACCTAGCTGACCTTGCACTGAAACAGGGAGCCAAAATAAATCTTTTCTCCCTCAAATTGCTTATGTCAGGTATCTTGTCAAAGTGACAGAAAAGTAACATTTCAAAGCTTATGGTGAGATAAAAGCCTTTCATCCAAAAACATTAATATTGGGATAATTATGCTTCAGGACAAACTATTTCAATTTTATTAACCCCTTCTCAATACTGCCAGGTATGATCAAAAGGAAACAGGCATGGCTGAAAGAGAGCTTAAGTCCTGGGAGAGCTTCTGGGGTGCATATCCCACAGACTGTGAAGGCCAAAACTGTCACAAAAGGGAACACAACTTTCTGCATGCTAAAGTTTTGCAAAGTTTTGTTTTTAATTAACAATGAAGTCTTAATCATTTGTCAGCTTATGTATCATTTTAAGTTATTTTTGGTAACAGGATCAAATTTTTGTCAAACAGTTTAGAAGGGGTCAAAGAACTGAATGACTGCTAAATATTAAAAACATACAAAACTCCTACTCCCATCTGTCTATTAATGTAAGCAAGGTTTCTCAATCTTTGTGCCTGTTAAAAAGAACACAATTATTACTGAAAATTATGTCTCATCCTAGCAGTAGGTGACAGTCATTTCAGACATCTAAACCTAATTGAAAAAAATTCTTTTCACTAATATGCAAATAACATTTTACATTTTGTGATTTTTTTTAAACTGAGGTTTTCTTTATTTTTTAAATTAAAAAAGAATTTTGTTATTAGGTATCATCGAGTCAAGTTCAACTCCTAATGACCTTTATAGGGTTTTTTCCAATGGCTGATTGTTTCGGGAGTGGAATTCTTCTCCCATTTTGGTGGTGCTGGGGATCAAACCCAGGGCCTCAGAGACTGCAGAGCAGCACTCCACCAACCGAGCTATACTCAAGCCCTATTTTTAAACTATACCCCCTTTATTTATAAATGTTTATGGGGTACAGAGTAATAAGGCTTTTGCTATTTCCATTATGTAACTAATATATTACTTTTGGATATTGTTTCATCAACTAAATATTTCACAGAACCTCATGATTAATTATAATAAGAAAAATCATGTGCATTCATGGGTTATACTCCCTTTTTATTTCCCCATGTATTTGTATTATTGCATCATTTACTTTGAGATAATCTTCTCCCTCTTTATCCCTCCATTATTATATATTATTTCCTCTTCCCTTGTTCCCTTCCTCAGCCTCCACTCCCCTCAAGACCCTTGCCCCCTTCTACTCTTTCATTTTCTTTTCTTAGATAAGCCTGATTGATTATATATATATAATCTATATAATTTTTTCCTTTAAGTTAGATTTAGCTCCCATATATGAATGAGAATACATAGTATTTCTCTTTTGGGGCCTGGGATCACTTGTTTAAGATCATATTCTCCAGTTCCATTCATTTTGTGGCAAATTACATTATTTCACCCTTTTTTATTGCTGAGTAATATTCCATTGTGTATATATACCACAATTTTTTTTATCCATTCCTCTGGTAATGGACATCTTGGTATCCTTGTGATTATGAAAAGTGCTGCATTAAATATGGAAATTCAGATATTTCTGTTGTAAAAACAGCTGTACTACCAAAAGCAGTTTACAGATTTAATGCAATCTCCATTAAAACTCCAATGACAGACATACAGCCAAAACAATCTTAAGCTGCAAAAACAGTTTGGTACTGGCACAAAAGTAGGCTTAAAGACCAAGAGAACAGAACTGAAGACCCAGAGATATACATACACAACTACAGCTACTTGATTTTTGACAAAGAGGTGAAGGACATTTAATGGAGAAAAGATAGCCTCTTCATCATATGGTGCTGAGAAAATTGGATATCCATCTGTAGAAAATTGAAAATAGACCCATATCTCTCAATTTGCACAAGAGTCAATTCAAAATGGATAAGAGACCTCAACACAAAACCAGAAACTTTAAAACTACTAGAAGAAAAGACAGGGTACATGTTTCAACACATAGGCATAGGAAAATATTTCCTTAACAAGATTCTAATCGCCCAGGAACCTGCACCAAAAATTGACAAAGGGATTACATGAAATTAAAAAGCTTCTGTAAAGTGAAGGAAACAATCAATGGAGTTAAGGGATAGCCCACTAAATGGGAGAAAAACTGCATCTTACACATCTAACAGAGGAATAATTTCCAGAACATACAGAGAACTTAAGAAAATAAATTCCAAGACAACAAATAACCCAATACGTGGGCAAAGGAAATGAACAGACAATTCTCAAATGAGAAGTTGAAAGGGCCAAGAAACACATGAAAAAATGCTCAATATCCTTAGTCATTAAGGAAATGCAAATCAAAACAACACTGAGATTCCATCTCACTCCAGTAAGAATGGCCAAGATCAAAGAAACAAACAATAGCAAATGCTGGTGAAGACATGGAGAAAAAAGGAACCCTTTTATACTGCTGGTGGAACTATAAATTACTTCAATCACTTTGGAAATCAATATGGAGATAACTTAAAAAACTAAGCATAGAACTGCCATGCGACCCAGCTATACTACTCCTGGGCATATGATAATATTTTATGCTTGTATTTTTGATCACTCATATACTAATATTTATAAGATAAATGACGAAAAGAAACTTTCAGTACTAAGGTGTTATGGACATAAGGTATAAATTTATAAATCTTAATTTTTATATGTTTTTATGGTAATGAAACATGATAGAGTAATCAATAAAATGCCTTCTGAGATTTAAAAAATTGAGTTAGGGTAATATTCTATAAGAAACAAAGTATGAAAATATGAGTTAAAAGGGAAAATAGAAATACATGCTCTACAACGATTAAAAACCAACTTGCTCATGCATTTATTCAACAGAATAATGATGGCAATCAAATCTCTGTGGTATTTGGATTCCACTACATACCTTTGTAAGAGTGCACAATACTCTTATTCTTGAATTCATCATATACCAGACCTTGGTCATCTCTTACAACGATTCACCACTAAGACTTTACTGCTTTCCAAAATATTTAAACAAACACAGGGTTGCTGCTGACACATCCCTGAGGGTAAGCATCTCCTCAAATTTTGTCCTAGGTCCTGCTGCTGGTTTCCACAGCCAGTAACCTAACCTCTGGCTGGGCTCTGTTGAGAAAGCCTTAGAAAAGGCATGTCCAACCCATGGCCCAGGACAGCTAGTAATGTGGACACATGAAATCTTTTAACATTTGTGTTATTTTAGAATGTGTTTTCTTTGTGATCCCCTTATTATGTACATGCACTAACCATATTATACAATTTAAGTGCAGCTCAAGACAATTACTGTTTACTCAGTATGGCCTACAGAAGCCAAAAAGTTGGACACTCCAGCCTTACAGCAAAGGACAGAGAGAAGAGGAGGAAGAAAACAGGGAAAACTGAGGAAGGTGGCTGTGGGATTAAGAAGTCCTTCAGCAAAAAGACAATGGAAATAAGGAAATGAGGAACAAAGGGAATTTGTTTAGTAAAAGCTTTGATCACAGATTAAGGATTGAATTCCAGTTATGTAAACTATTTATTTCATGGAGCATAATCCAACATTCTGGTAACCTAACACTAGTCAAACCAAACTGTGAGGAAAAAAGGAGGCAGCCATCAGTCTGGGACATCTAAGTCTCCATGTGTTTTTTGGAAACAAGGAAAGCAAAAAGTGCTAGACTGGAGCAGAAGAGATGGTGAGCTTTGATGGAGCAGGTGTTGCAGGCACTGAGATCCAGGACAACAATGCCTCAAGAGGAAACAAGAACTTTCCTCCTGGATTGTGACAAAAGAAGAGCTAGATCACACTCAGCAGACAAGCATCTACTGTGAGTCTGTAATTCCACTGCTTGAGAGGTTGAGGTAGGAGAATCTTGAGTTCTAAGCCAGCTGGTCAGTGGAGCAAGACCTTATCTCAAAAATCAAAACAAATCAAAACATAACAATAACAATAAGGGGGGAGCAAGGTGAGGAGGGAGGGAGGACGAGAGGGTAATGGAGAAGGTAATTATGATCAAAGTATATTATATTCATGCATGAAAATGTCATAATGAAATGCATTATTTACAATATATGCCAATAAATAAAAGTAAATGGTACTCTAATGATAATATTTGCATTTCTCCCTCAAGATACTTTATTTTCAACCTCTATTATTGCCCAGCATATACAACTTTTGATGGGGGTACTTCTGCTACCCAAGAGAGGGGATCCTGTGATAGTTCCCAAAGAATATTACTTCCAAATGTTAGTCTCTTATAAACCTCAAAGAATCATTTCCAAAGACAGTGTCCTCCTGTGGCTTACTCTCCATGCTTTAAGTCAGTAAGTTCCATAGAGGTTTCAAAATATTCCATGAAGCCCTTTCCATCCACACAGCTGTTTTTGCTTATTTTATTTATGATTCAGCACAAGCGTTTATTTGCACAAATAGTTCTATACCTAGAAATAAAACCACATTCCAGAGAAATAAGGTATCCTTCAAAGAATGACAGATATAGTCAGCATTTAACATTATTTCCTAACTTTTAAAAGAATGGTTAGTCCCAATTTAGACAGAATGCTTGCGAAAGACATAAGCGAGGCAGATGATTGATCACCTGCATAAACAAATTCAAGACACCACCACTGCAGCTGACACCTGGTGAAGCAGGAAGTGGCAGCAGACAGACTCAGGCAAAAGGCATACAGAAAACTGCATTTTGTACAATGGCTCCTTTGACCACATATTCTCAGATGTGGTATCAGTTCTACAGAAACTTAAAACTGTTTTTGAAACCACAGCTTTACTTTAATATAATAGAAAACATTATTAACATTGAGGTAATAATGAGTATTCTTTTGCAAAACTAGTTTTAATTTTAGGCATATATTTATACATAATTGCACGCTGGATGTTTACTAACAGTAAAAAATATTTCCTGCAGAAAACAACTATTAATTTTTTCTCTTGAAATTTTCAGTTCTAAAGAGACTAATAAAGTATGCAGTATGCCTGCCTTATTATTAGGCTAATAAAAGCCTAACACCAGACTGTATAGTTATCATCTTATTTAAGTATGTTGTTGTTGTTAGGTGCCATTGAGTTGGTATCCGACTCATAGCGACCCTACGTACAACAGGGGAAACACTATTGTTAGTCCTTCTCTGCTGTTCACAGGGTTTTCAATGGCGGATTGATTTTTGGGAGTGGGTTGCCCGGTCCATCTCCCAAGCCTACAGCACCTGGTGTTCCCAGGCGGTCTCCCATCCAAGTACTAACCAGGCCTGACCCTGCTTAGCTTCCAAGATCTGACAGGTTTAGATGCCACAGGGCTCCGGCTGTAGGCTATTTAAGTATACATTTGTTTATATACATTTGCTTTGTCTTGGCTCCCAATATAACTAAGTAGATTTAAAGTCTATCTTCTGACTTTCAGCTGTCATTACTGATAAGAACTAGTATTTATTGAGTGTTATATTAAACCAGCATCTAGCCTAGACATTTTATATACATTACTTATCTTTCAATACATCTCTAGGGTATAAATTAGTATCCTGATTTTACACAGGAGGCAACTCTACTTAGGGAGGAAAGTATGATATTTTGCTTGAGGTCTCAAAGCCAGGAAGTGGCAGAGGTGGAATTAAAAACCACATCATCAGTGTACAAAGCTTAGCTGAATTATCCCCCATGCAGGACATTTTTCTGAGATGAACTCTTTGAAAATGGCACTTAAGATGTCCTGGATGACACCATCCCATTCATAGGACAGAGACATGAGAAAAACGCCAAAGCAGGCACATCAGCAAAGTATTTCAAGCATTAAAAGGGCATGCTCAGAAGGTGACTCTTTCCAGTTCAGGGAAAGTTCTGGGAATACTCTTGGTAGCACACTAAATTGCAATATTTAACAAGGTAATGTTCAGGCAGATTCACTGGCACCTCAGGTCCCACATGTTTTTAAATGTTCATCATTCTTGGTGGTCAAAGGTCATGCTAGGAATAGTTAAAAGAACTCCACTCAGAACTCTAGCCCATCATCAGGTAGTAGTACTGACTACGATCTTAAAAGGGAATCCATAATAGGAAATGTCATTCCCCATGCCAAATCAGATCCACCTGCACAAGATAATGAAGCAGATACATATAACAAATTTTTAATGCATCACACTTACAAAACCAAAGTACAAAAACTTGCTTTATGCACAAAAGTGAAATCATATTCTATACAATGTAGATCTGCTCTTTGGGAGAATTTCTGTGTAAATTTATGGGGAATAAAAATGCAGTGTATAACAGGAAAAGAGCATTTTCTTATTTTCTTACAATGAAAAGCCATATTTAATGACAAAGAATGGTTCAAATTCTGTCAGGAAAACCTAATCTAAGACTTTTGAGATTTCTGACTCTCATAGGTTTCCATAAACATTGCTGCACCTCACATGAAAAAATGCTCAATACCTTTAGCCATTAAGGAAATGCAAATTAAAATAACTTTAAGATTCCACCTAACTCCAGTAAGAATGGCCAAGATCAACAAAACAAATAATAACAAATGCTGGCAAGAATGTGGAGAAAAAGGAACCTTCTTACACTGTCAGTGGGAATGTAAATTGGTTCAACCACTTTGGAAATCAATATGGAGATACCTCAGAAAACTAAAAATAGAACTGCCATATGACCTAGCTATGTCACTACTGGGTATATAACCAAAAGGAGAGGAGTCATCATACCATAGAGACACCTGCATCTCCATATTCAATGCAGCACTTTTCACAATAGCAAGGACATGGAACCAACCTAGATGCCCATCAACAGGAGAATGGATACAAAAAATTATAGTATATATACACAATGGAATATACTCAGCAATAAAAAAATGAAATAATGTCATTTGCAGCAAAATGGATGGAACTGGAGAATATCATCTTAAGTGAATGAACACAAGCTCAAAAAGAGAAATACCACATGCTCTCACTCATATGTGGGAGGTGAATCTTAAAGTAAGAAAAATCCTATACATAAGCTGATATATAAAAAATGCATAGTTCAACTTAGCAAAGAAGGGATAACATAAAGAGCAGAAAGAAGGAGAGAGGGAACTACCAAAGGGAAGCAAAGATTGAGGAAGATGGGGTAGGGAGGAGAATCAAGATAGAGGGATAAATGGGGAAGAGGATAATCTCATGAAGCCACTTCATGAGTACATGGGAAAAAATAGGGGAATATAACCCAAATATGCATATGAATTTTACTACTTATTAGTCAAAAAGTTCCATAAACCTCATAAGTTGATGAAAATGTAATCAAAAGTGATGTAATAGTTGCATAATAGAAAAAGCAAATGCTGTATTACTCTGTACCACACCAACATTTACCAATAAAGGGGGAAAAACATTGCTGCACATCACTTTCATGCACCCTTTCTAAGATTCCTTCCAAAGGATATGCAATTAAACATTTTATCTGCTTGATGCCACATAATAAAATGGTCAGCTAATTTACCATTCCAATACATTTTCTGAGGATGCTCCAGATACTGAAGTCATTTCTGGAAAACATAGGAGAGGGCAAGCTTGTTCTGAAAAAAGAAAAGAAAAACAAAGAGTTCATCTTAATACTATTGACACTGGCAAGGAAAACCTGTTGTCATTAACATGCGCGTGCAGGTACACACTTAAGGAGACATTTAAAAAATGTGTTTTGTTATAGACAGGGCAAAAAACGTGCCGTACTTCTTCACTGCTATCCTGACCCCTGAAAAAGTTTGGAGAAAATCAACAGGCCCTCAGTCTTCTGCACTGTGGTGATCCTAATTTTCCTAACATTTTCCGGTCCATGGGGTCCAGATGGCTGGATCAGCTTAGATCCAGAACACTATCCTATCATGGGCTGGCACATCTAACTCTGTTGTCTGATTCAAGGCCCACCTGGCATATTCTAATATTTAATGAATTATTATACTCAGATGGGCTGGGATTTAGCTCAGTTGGAAGAGGACCACTCTGCAGTCTCTGAGGTCCTGAGTTCAATTCCCAGCACCACAAAAACGGGAGAAGGACATGGCAACCCACTCCCAAGGCAATCCCGAAACAGCCATTGAAAACCCAATGAGGGTCGCCATGAGTCGGATACCGACTCGATGGCACCTAACAACAACAACATTGTACTCTAGCTGCTAAATGCCATTTTTAAAAAAGCCAACACACAGCCTAAAGGTTTTTAGAAAATTAAATGGGAAAATGCAAACAATCAAAGCCGAAGTAAAACTCAGGCCTTGCATTGCACATTAGTACTTCCCCAAGGACACTGGCATAGGAGAAAATTGAGCAACTGCAGATACATTGGAAAGCTCTTTACAAATTAAACTTTGACAGAAAAAAACATCTTCATAGCCTCTGCAGAGGTCTGGAAACAGGGTGACTGTCAGCAGCAGAGTCTGGGGCTTGGATAAGCAGCACATCAGAGTCCTGGTGTCCTGACACCAGATCTGGTGGGCAGGGAGCCAAGCCCATTCCCACAGATCGGAATGGCAGTATTGTGGGTGGGGAGGGCAATGGGTGCCCACACCAACCTCCCAAAACACTATGATGTAGTAATTCATTCTTTTTGCAGTTATCTGAGGCTACAGCAATAGCTGCCAGCTTTCTACCCACCTTCTGAGATATCTCCATGTAACTAAAATATTAAAGAAAATACCAAACAAGAACATTTACCTTCTGAAGAACCTCTATACTATAATTTGGATTATAGAAGTTAATAAAATTTGAAGTTTTAAAATGTTAAAATCCTCTGTGGTAAAATTCTTCTGGTTTCTTCTTCATTGTCAGGAACACACACTGCTCATTTAGCATATCTGTCGTCTAACCAATCTGCTGGGTAAGTGGCCACAGATGGTATTTAAATCACACTCCTCATTCTCCAAGACTATCAATCTCTGTGACATGAACAACACATGTGAATCCCCTCTGCTATCTACCATGTGTGTGTATGATACAGTTTCAGAGAGGTACATCAGCTACACTTTCCATCCCCAGTCATTCAGAGATGCAACGTTATCTTGGAAGGTGTGAACCTGAAATGCACTTCATGGAGACTGAATGAGGGCTGTAACTCTCCCAACAAATGTTTACATTAAATCTACAAGTATGCTGTACTGTTCTGATTAAAGACAAGGACAGAAGGTAAGAAAAAGCAACAAATATCTTGGAGACATTTCTACTTTTTCCTTCTTTTTTTTTGAGACAGGGTCTAACGGTGCAGCCTGGGTAGGCCCTGAACTTGCATCAATCTTGGAAGCATTTCTGCAAGGCAGAAGTAAGAAATCTTGAGTTTTATAATCATTCTCAGTTTGGAAACTGTCATAGGATTGCCACCATGAGTCCTACCTAGAAATATCCTATACTCATTCTTGTGCACATACTTTTTTGTGGCATTTTATAAAAATTTATTTATTACTCATTTATGAGACCAGATTATAAGCAACATTAATTATCTATTCCAAACTCAACCAGAAATTAGAGGTAAAAGGGATTTTGAAAGGTAATTGGCCAACAGAAAGTCTAAGTCATTCTCTTGTGTAGGAGATTCAGAGCCAAGCACGAACTCTGATTCATAACACACTGTGTGTAATTAACTAATCAGTATATTGAGAGGGAACTGCTGGAAAATCTAGCCAGACTCAGAAGAGGGCGTGGAACCAGGGACATTGTTGCTGATGTCAGATGGATGTTAGCTGAAGGCTGAGAATACCAGGAAGATGTCTGTCTATGTTTTATTGACTATGCAAAGGTATTTGCCTGTGTGAATCACAACAAATTATGGATAACCTTCTGACGAATCGGAATACCAGAGTATTTAATTGTATTCATGAGGAATCTGCACATGGACAAAGACACAGTCGTTCAAACAGAACAAGTAAACACTGACTGGTTTAAAGTCAGGAGAGGTGTGCATCGGGGCTGTATCCTTTCACCATACCTCTTCAAGCTCTATGCTAAGCAAATAATTTGAGAAGCTGGACTTTACAAAGAAGAATGCAGCATCAAAATTGGAAAAAGACTCATTAACAACTTGTGTTATGCAGATGACACAAATCTACTTGCTGAAAAGAGGATTTGAAACATTTAATGATAAAGATCAAAGAACACAGCCTTTAGTATGGATTGCATCTGAACATTAAGAAGACAAAAATCCTTACAACTAGGTTGGTAAACAACTTCATGACAAATGAAGAAAAGACTGAGGTTGTCCAAGATTTTGCTTTACTTGATTCTATAATCAACACTCATAGAAGCAGCAGTCAAGAAATCAAAAGACTGCATTGCATTGGGAAAGCTATTGCAAAAGATCTCTTTAAAGTGTTGAAAAGTAAAGATGTCACAATGTGTGCCTGACTCATGCCATGGTATTTTCAGTTGCATCACATGCTTGTGAAACTGGACAGTGAGTAAAGGAGACAGGAGAGGAATAGATGCTTTTGAGGTATAGTGCTAGAGACAAATATTGAATATACAATGGACTGTCAAAAGAACAGATTTGTCCTCAAAGAAGTGCAGCCAGAATGATCCTTGGAAGCAAAGATGGCTAGACTGAATCTGACATATTTTGAACATGTTATCAGGAGGGACCACTCTCTTGAGAAGGACATCATGTTTGGGAGAGTAGTGGGTCAGGAAAAAAAAAAGTAAGACCCTCAACTGGATGGATTGACACAGTGACTATAACAATGGGCTTAAACATAAAAAAGATAAAAAAGATTGTGTGCATGGCAGTCAGGGAGCATTTCATTCTGTTGTACATAGGGTCTCTATGAGTCAGACCCACGCAATGGCATCTAACAACATTTTATTTAATCCAATGTATATAAAATATTAAGATTTTAATGTGTATCATATGAAAATGACACAATTTATACTTTCCCCATACTGCCTTCAAAATCAACTGTGTATTATACACTTAGAGAACTTCTCAATTTAGCTACTATTTTCAACAGTTAAAGTGAAATCTAGTAGTTACACAACAAAGTTTTGTTTAGTGTAAGTATATTTTACACTGCTTCATTTTACAGTTTAACTTATATTAATTGAAATGTAATTAAGTTACACTGGGCTCAGTGGTTCATGCCTGTGATGCCAGAGACTCGGGAGGCGGAGGAAAGAGTATCATGAGGTTGAGGCCAGAGGCAGCCTGCATAAATTTGGGAGACCCTGTCTTAAGATAAAGAAATAAAAAAGGAGCTGGAGGTGTAGCTCAGTGGTAGATCGCTTGCAAAGCATTTGTGAGGCCCTATGCTCAACCCCTCCTGTACAGGAAAAAAAAAATGTAATTAAGTAAAAATTCAGCTTCTCAGTCACACTAGCCATGTTTCATATATTCAAAATCCACATGTGGTGAGGGGCCATTATGCTGGACAGACTGGATCCTTGTGATTACTTCTGAAAAGGATTGTGTTGTTTGAAGATTGTGGGGAAGAACAAAAAATTGCTCAAGTATAGGAGGCTATAAAGTCAATGAGAGACAAAAAGATCCAGCTCAGTCTGATCATCAACAAAATGTGAAGTTTTCTGCAGCATTATTTAAAGAAACAAAGGGAAGAAAGCAATTTAAAAATTGGTAATTAAAAATTTTTTAAATAATTTGTATTGAAAAGGACATGCTTCTACATTTGCAAATTTATCATTTCCTCCATCAGAAAAAAAGAAAAAAAGACAGAAATCCCTAATGGTACTGGATGGCGGTGTTATCCTACGCAGAAATGAGAGACAAGACAGCAACCAGGATTTTCAGGCTGAAAGCATAGATCAGTGATTCTCTTCCCTGGAGTTGATCTGAGGGTCATTATCCTGCATTCTATGCTTCCTTTTTCTCTTCACACAGAGAGAAAACACCCTGTACCAGGGACTGACAGTGCTATGCCTGGTTCTATTTTCGACCATACAGATGACATTATGACTGTCTACACAACAACACAGTAACTCAATTTAAATGAGAGGTTTCCTCACAGTTGTTTTATCTCTGTGATGGAAATGGTTCCACTTGTTACTCCTCTATTATCTCTATCCTACACAGTGTTGTAGACAGACCCCAAACTGAACCAAATGAATTTATGATGTGTAGCTAACAAATATTGGTTTCAAATCCTCCTTATAAAGAAAAAGTTGGGCAAATCAGAAAATCACTATACCCACCCTCCTCTCTAGTCTTTAAATGATACTTGGATGGCAAAAACCACATGGACGGCTCCACTGGACAGAACTTTGCAAATTCACCAACACTGCACAAGTCCACTTCATCTACCTGAGACACAGCCCACTGCCTTCCTGTTCTTATTCTATGGATCACTAAGTTAAACACACAACACCACTTGCTTACAGCAACCCCTGGAAAAGATGATAAAACAAGGCAACCAAAATTAAGCTTTGGTTGGAATTGGGCGTCAGGTATGTCGTCCCATTTAAGTTTGCTCCTTAATTTTGAGGATACACATGTGGGCTCTTCTGGATCTTGCATATGGGCATGGATGTACTTTACTGAAATGTTACTGTATTTGGGTAGAGATCATTTTCATGGAGGACAAACACACACATACACAAAACAACATCATCAACAACAAAAATGACATGAGATGGAAACTAAGAGGTACAGAGCACTCTTCCTACTGCCTCCCTGCAGAGTTTGGGGCAGATCTTCCAAGTTAAGGCTGTGTAGCTATACGATTCACTTTATTTGGCAGCTAGATCTGTAATAGGAAAACTAATGCCCAGGACAATCAGCATCTCTTGGAAATGAAGGTTCAGTTTCTGACCTGTACATCAGTAGTAATGAATTTTCTAATTCTATTTTATTTTTATAAAATATAAACATTCTATAATGAAAACATTCACAGTCATTAGTGGTATCATTTGCCTATTAAACTTTTTTTTTTTTTTAGTTTTTTTTTTTTTTAGTTTTTGCCCAGCAAAGGACACAGTTATCAGAGTGAAAAGACAGCTTACAGAATGGGAGAAAATCTTTGCCAGTTATACGTCAGAAATGGGTTCAATATCTGAAATATATTTGTCATTGCTGTTGTTAGGTGCCATCAAGTCGGTATCCGACTCATAGCAACCCTACTTACAACAGGCGAAGCACTTTGTCAGTGCTTCTCTGCTGTTCATAGAGTTTTCAATGACAGATGGATTTTTTTGGGAGTGGGTTGCCAGGTCCATCTCCCAAGCCTACAGCACCTGGCGTTCCTAGGCAGTCTCCCATCCAGGTACTAAGAGCTCAAAAGATTAAACATCAAAAAAGTAAATTATCCAATCAAAACAGGGGCAAATGAACTGAAGAGAGAATTCTTAAAAGAAGAAATATCAATGGCCTATAGTCATGTGAAAAAATGTTCAACAGCTTTAGTCATCAGGGAAATGCAAACCAAAACTACACTGAGATACCATCTCAGAATGATTAGCATCAACAAAACAAAGGCCAGAGAGGACTCCGGGAGGAAAGAACCCTTGTACACTGCTAGTGGGAATATAGGTTGGTGCAGCCACTCCAGAAATCAGTATGGAGGTTTCTCAAAAAACTAAAAATAGAACTACCATATGACCCAGCTGTACCACTCGTTGGTGTATATCCAAAGGAATGTAAGTCAACATACCACAGAGATAAACAACTTCTCATCCATTTTTATTGCAGCACTATTCACAATAGGCAAAATAAGAGATCAACGTAGGCTTCCACCAACAGATGAATGGATAAGGAAAATGTGGTATGTACACATCATGAAGTTTTTATCAGCCACAAAGAAGGGTGAAATTATGGCATTTGCTGGAAAATGGATGGAACAAGAGATCATCATTTTAAGCAAAATAAGCCAGACCCAGAAAGATAAACATCACATATTTTCTCATATATGTGGATGTTAATTTCAATATATATACAATATAAAAATATATAGGTCATGAAAGTAGAGGGGATCTATGTAGGGGGAGATAATACAGAAACAAGACATGTAAACAGAACAGAGACCATTGGTGGAGAGGAAAGGAATGGAGGGAAAGGGGGATCATTAGAGAATAATGAGGGAGGTGAAAATGAGCAATGTACAATGGCAAGCATATATGGAAATGTCATAATAAAAACCATTAAGTTGTACACTAAAAAATGACTAATGAAAAAATTACTTGAAAAAATCCATCTTTTTCAATTTGTAAGAGTTCTTCGTATGTTATAAATATTTTGTTCACCATCTACATTGCAGATTACTTCTTAAGTCTAACACTGGTCTTGATTCTATTTATAGTATGATTTGCCAAACCAAATCTATCCACCTGAGAAAACTACACACCTTATAATCTGTATGTGAAACATAAACATCTGTCAATACTGTCCTAAAGGACAAAATAAAAATAACTTCATTGTTCTATAAGTGGTCATTGCAGAAAAAAGTTAAATCTCTTAATTCATAAAAGTTCGGTAATCTCATTGTTACATTTTTAGGAATTAAGTTCTACCAAAACAAATACAATTCTCTCAAGTACACTATGAGTGGTAGTAAACATGATTAAGTGACGAAAGAAAATGTGCTAGTATGCTATTTTTCAAATTGCAAAAAAATACATTATTATATAACAAATGAAACCGTTGTTGTTAGGTGCTGTTAAATTGGGTCCATCCAACTCATAGCGACCCTCACAAGGTTTTCATTGGCTGATTCTTTTGCGAGTGGATTGCCACGTCCTTCTGTTTTTGTGGTGCTGGGGAGCAAACCCAGGTCCTTAGGGTGCAGAGCAGCACTCTATCAACTGAGCTAAATCCCAGCATCCCCAGATAAAGAACAAGCTGGTTATCTACTGCCTGCTCCAATACCAACAGCAATGACCTAGCACACCTTTCCCTTTGCACACACAGGCATATGCAAAGTAGGCTTTTCTGTTTTTTTTTTTTTTTTTTTTTTGGGCGGGGGGAAGCGGAGGGATCTTGCTATGTAACCTGGACTGGCTTCCAACTCATGACTTTCTTGCCTCAGCTTCCTAAGTGCTAGGATTATAGGTATGTGTCACCACACCCAGCCCAATATGTATATTTGTACTGAAATATTACCTACTAGCTCATATTGCTTTTTTACTAAAATATTAAGGAGACTCCTTCAGTTGATAAATATAAGGTGTACCTTTTTTCTAAAATCTTTAGGCACATGTATACATGTAACTTTATATAAGTAGCATAGAATGAATGTTGGGTTTGTTTATTTGTTTAAAACACGTTTTCAGGGCTAGGAATCAAACTTAGGACCTCATACATACTAGGTAAATGTTCTACACTGAGCTACACTCCTAACACCCTGGTTTTATTTTTAATGTAGTCTTCTCTCCTTTTCTCCTGGTTGCATGCCACTTATAAGCCTTTAAAAAGCTGCTATTTTCCTATATGTTTCTACCTATTCCCAAATAATTACATATATAGCATGCACATGAAGGAGCTTTTGGAATTTAATTTTCCAAAACACAGCATTAGTCATATACATTTCCCAATTGCTTTTTCTGTTCAGTATTTCATGGAAATTTGTTGTAGTCAAATAGTATACTAATTCTCTTAATGCTAATATTCCATAAGAATACTATATATCAAAATACATTCTACCACTCTCCATTCACAGTTTCTACCCTTCTGCCAAAACAAATAATACAATCAAAACATCTCAATACATTGTATTACTCTTTAAGTCTGATGCTTTCACTTCTTGGGAGTACTAGAGGTAATGCTGTTAGGTCAAAAAATATCTCTGGTCACATGGGGAGGCATACACCCGTGACTTCAACACTCAGGGCTGAGGCAGAAAGATCAGGAATTCTAGGCCAGCCTGGGTTGCAAAGTGAGATACTATCTCAAAATAAAACAAAAACAAAACTAGAATGTTTCTCTTTCACACTTCCCACAGATGTTGTCAGCTTGCTTTTTGAGGTTTTAACAATTCCATACTATGAGGGCACTCTTTCCTACACACCCACCAACAGCAATCAACAAGTTTCTTTTCTTTCTAACTTTTATCAGTCTGGCTACTAGAAAGTGATGCAGCACTGCCATTTTACTTTGTTTCTCCATAACTAGTATTGAGTTTGAATATTCTTTCACATGTCTAATGACATGTGGGCGTTTACACCTCTGGATTTTTGTGTGTCAATTTGTATGAATTTTCTGTATATGAAAGATACACAAATTTGCAGGTTTAATGTTTTTCAGAAGCTTTTATAGACAAATGTCTTTATAAAGAATAGCTTTTGTGCTTTGTATGCTGGTTACTGCCTCACTGACCCTAGGGTTTTTTCTTTTCCTTAAATGATGTTCCAACACTTTAATGACCAAACTGTCTACATGTATTACAAACCTGTATCTCTACATAAAACAGTGAGGTCTCTTTAAGAGATTTGTCCTCATTCACTGTTTTGGACTCTGTGACTATAAGATTCTCAAGCTCTCTGTGCTTTTTCCTGTCCCCTTTCTTACAAGACAGAGGAACTCTCCCTCCAACTTTTCTCTTACCCATGCTTCCAGGAACTTTAATAGTCCTTATTTTTATTTGCCTCCTATCTCATTTTAAAAGTCCATTGGTCATCTACGTCTTGCCTCAGGGAAGTCAAGAAAAGTTGAGAAAGTTGAAGAGGGTTTTTTGTTTTTGTTTCTTTCTTTTTTTTCAAGCCGTACTTTCAAATGCTGTGACATCAAAATATCCCTGAACTAACTTTAAATGAGTTCTACCAGGATGAAGTGTTTGAATACTAAGTATTAATTCAGTGAACACTTACTCCATTGTAGACTCTCTGTTAATCACTTAAGCATACCACCTCATTTAATCTTCAGTCCTATACACTGAGCACTCTTTTTAAATAAATTGAAAATGGTCACAAATGTCATTAGTGGTAGAACTGGGATTTGTCTTCATGCCAGAGCCTTAGCTTCCAGTTTCCACAGCTTGGACTGCCACTTACAGACTGGGCAAACTTAAATAGCTATCCAGCATTTCCAAGCTTAGTGTTTCTACTTAGAAAATGATGCTTCTAGTATTTCACATGGTCATGGTGAAGTTTTAATGAGATAGTACTCATACAGCAGTGTTTTTTTAAACTGAGTCTCATTCACTCTGGTCTGTAATCTCAGTTTTATGGTTAATATAATTAGTATTTTTAAAAATGAATGGATATATCTAAGTAAGGGTAGACACTGCTAATGAAAAGTTTGTTACAATAACACACATCCCTCTGTGTATGTGCATATTATGTGGCAAATATATTTTCTCTCTCTCTTTTTTTTTTTTAATATGGGACTTGGTTGTTGATATAAACATTCAACCTCGAGCCTGACAGGTAAAAAACTTTCAATATAAAGTAGATACTGATGTTATTATTATTACTAAATATTCTAGAAAAAAATTCATTGTTCTGAGCTGTTAAAGATTTAAAACAACTACTACTTTCTGGATGGATAATTTACTAATCAGTTTCAAAAGATGATCTAAGAAAGTGGCTATTGAATAATTTTCATAATTATATGAACGTTTTCACAGAAAGATAGGTGGGAAGTTTTTTCTATTACCCAAAAGAAAACCAGACAATGATACAGTTTTCTACACTGTGCTGTTTCCCATAAGGCTAGGAGGATGAATGCAGTAGCCAGTGGACCTTATTTAAGATCTCATATCAGTACAGCTTGAGAAGATTTTTCAAACTAGTAAACTATTTCCTCTGAGAACTTCTGGATGGGGGTTGGAGGCTATTAAACACAGATTCTTTAAACAAAGACTGTGGCTAAGGCACAATCAAGAAACGTGGGAGGGACTCTGACCTGTTAAGTTTCTTTCCTGTCATTTAGTAGTTCATGGGCATTCTTTCTTTTACTGTCATAGGACTTGGGTGAAGTGATAGGCCAATTCTGACCAAATAACATTTCTCATTAATTGAAAGGATGAAAGAAAATATACTAATAATCCCATATTTAATTTTACTGTGCTTTAAACATTCCATTGACATTATTAAACTGTATTAAAACTGATTCTTGTTTTCAGACCTCAGGCTACTTTCTCTCATCAAAGGCATCCTTGGGATATTTTAAACATGGTTCCTCCATTCAGGCTTCTCTTCTGCACTTTGACATGGGAAATGATCTTGAACAACCATGTTGTCAGCAGGGGCATTTGAAAAGCAGCTCCAGTGTTCTAATTTAGAACAATGAGTGTGGCTAGATCCACGCTCTGCTTACGTTTCATCCTTTATTTTCCCTATCTTTGTGTGTCTCCTCTATTATTTTTGTGCACATCTGCCATGCAGTAGACTATAATCACTCCCAGGGGTTAGAGTGTGTCTTACTCTCCTCTGCATCCCTCATGGGACAGAGAATCTGGTATATGGCAGGCACTCAGTGTTTTAAAATAAATGATTTTACCTATGTCTCTTAAGTTAAAATGGAGCCAAAGAAAGGAAAACAGTGAAAACATGACAGCTATGAGTAAGCAGCAAGGGAGGCAAGAAGAATACAATAATCATTTGATCTCTAATCTAGTTTTGACAAATACTTTCAAAATCAACACACATTTACATTTGCACTGAACAAATAAACACTTGTTCATGTTATTAAATATCTTGTAAGAATAATTTTAAGTAGCTCCATACTCATCTGGACATTTAGAAGAGCAAAATCCAACCTAATTCTTATCTGATTCAAGATCAGAAGAATGAACTAAAATTCTAAGAAAATAAATTCACAGAGAACATTTCAATATCTTTGTAACTATAACATTAAAAATTTCTGTGCATACATGTGTTTTTATGTTTCATACTTATGGATATACACCTATATGCAGCTATTACTTATCACTTCTAAACTATCAGAATTTTTCCTCCTCTCTCCCAAAACTACTTTTATGTCTCAATTTAGATATAATCTTAATAAACAGTTTGTACCTCTAATTTCTATTGTTATACTGATTTTACTAAGCACTCAACTGAAAGTCTTCCAAATTAGGAAGTCATTTAATATACACCATAAAATAAATTTATATCCACAAACCTGAAGATTAGATTTTAAAATGTTATACAGAGTAAATTACTATAGTAATAAAGTCTTACTCATGTAGCACAAATAACAAAATGTTGCTTAAAAATCTTTATAGTTCATTTGGGATACAAGTCACAAATCTATTCCTCAAAAAAGGCTGAAAAGGAAATAATACATGGAAAAACCTACTAAGCTCATCATTGGATAAACATAATATTACTTCTCAGTCCTTTGAAAAGTATCAAATTCCACTGCTAGAAACTTACCATTCCTTGTGTAGATTAGGACATTAAGAACTACAGAAATGCAAATATCCATCTGAAAGGATAAGAGCTTCTGAAAACAAACTTATTCACCCACCTCTCACTCTGCAGTGATACACACTAAACCCAGGGCCCTGTGCATGCTAGGCAAGTGCTCTACCACTGAGCTACAACCCCTGCCCCACCACCCACTTCTTAAAAACATGTGCGGCTGCTGATGTGCTCTTACCCACCACTAAGCTCTGGTGAACCGACAGTGGGCAGCAGGAACACAGCAGATACTCAGTACATGCTGCTGAAATAAACTTTATTCCACTTGGTTTTCTACTCATTAGGGTTCTAGGATGAGCAAACTGTCCCACAGTGCTATGTAAAATAATTCTTCCATAATCAACAAAAACAAAAGGCTATTTGTGTTCTTTGGGAAAGTAAAATGTCACATTGCAGAATTTCTGATGTGCTTTAAACAGCTTTCATTCTTCCGTAATTCTCATCAAAATATACTGATAAAGTTACTAGAAGAGTGTACCATCAGACATACTAACAAATATAAGAGAAGTGGGTGAAAGCTTGGGGTGGGCAAAGATTTCTTAGGATCCATAAAAGATAAGAGAAAATTTATAAAGTAGATTTCATCAAAATTAAAAATTCCTGCTTAAACAAAGAAATTAAAGACTTCTGTTCATTATTAGGGAAATGTAAAGGAAAACTACTAACAGGAAAAATTCCATATGTTCTCAAATCTAATCTGCACACAGCTCTTGACTGCAAATCCAATTCACATGCGATTCTAGTCTGCATCTCATTTTGTAGCCCTCTAAAACTGTTGAAAAGGTATGGATTAGAGAATATATGGTATTCATAACACATATATTCATTAGAGTACTGGCATCCAGAAGAATCCCTACAAATCAGCTATAAAAAAACATATAAATCAATTTAAAATGAACAAAGACCTCAAATACTTCAAAAAAGAACATATAATTAATAAACATATAGACAAATACTCAAAATCATTTTAAAAAAGTAACCTAAAACCACAATGAGACACTGTCATACCCATGATGATGAGGTAGTGAGGATGTGAAAGAACTGATATTCTCATGCACTGCTGACAGAAATGTAAAATGGTAGGACTCTGGGAAATAGCATTGTAGCAACTTTATGAAATCAAATATACATCTCCCCTGTGACCTGACAGTTCTACTCTGACTTCATGAAAGGAATGAAAATATGTCCATAAAAAGATATTCATAAGAACAATTATAGTAGTTTCATTTGTAGTTCCAAACTAGAAACCATCTAAATTTCCCTCAAGGGGAGTACAGATAAGGAAATTGTGGCATAATCAATAAATGGGGTACCACTCACCAATAAAAAGGAATGAGCAAGATAGGGATGATGCTCAAAAATATGTCGAGAGATTAAAGCCCGACTCAAAAAGATGTCATAATATATGATTCCACTTGTCATGCTGTTAGAGAATAGATGAAAAGAAGCTACAGTGACAGAAATCAGAATAGTGGCTGTCTATGGAGGGGAGGAATTGACTAAAAGGCAGTTGGGCAGATTTTTCTGGTGTTATGAAGAGGTCCACATCTTGACTAGGATGTTATATGAGAACGTGCACTTGCCAAAACTTACCAAATTATATATTTAAGAAATGTGAATTTTGCTATATATATAAATTTTACTTCAACAAAGACAAAGGCAAAAACCCCATTATTTGTTGGTATAGATCACCATTTCTAAAACTTTTTGCCCTAAACATCTCAAGATTACTGATGACTCCAAAGATTTGATTTTCTTTTAATATGAATAATATATTATTATTTTTTGGACATGTCAGGAGTGACCAATCCTTGGAGAAGGACATTATGTCTGGGAAAATGGCACATCAACAAAAAAAATGAAGACCCTCATCTAGAAGGACTGACACAGTGGCTGTAACAATGGGCTTAAACACAAAAAAGATCATGTGAATGGTACAGTGTCAAGGAGTGTTTCATTCTGTTGCACACAGGGTGGCTATCATTTGGACCCAACTCAACAGTATCTAACAACAACAACAACAACAACAATCATTACCAAATCTTATTGTTGTTAGGTGCCACAGAGTCAGGTCTAGCTCATAGTGACCCTATGTACAACAGAGCAAAACACTCACTGACACTGCCATGCCCGGCGTTGTGTCAGTGCTTCTCTGCTATTCATAGAGCTTTCAATGGCTGATTGCTTTGGAAGTGGCCTACCAGGTCCCTCTCCCATTTTTTTGCAGTGCTGGGGATCAAACTCAGTGCCTCAGGGTGCACAGAGAAGCACTCTACCAATACAGCCAAACCCCAGCCCCACTTACCAATTTAGAGGGGGAAAACCGCTAAAAAATTAAGCTTATTAATACACTTAATAATAAAATCATTGTTAACCTAAACACTTTTATGAAAAATAACTCAGAAGAACAGCATTGTTTTACATTTTTTCAATCTCTTTAATGTCTACATTAGCAAATGTTTGGGTTGGTTTTTCTGCTACAGTGATAACAGATGACTAACACACCATCTAAAAGATGGGTGATTATTCATATTCATGTTAATACTGAAATCTGAGAGGAAACTCAGTATAACTGGCCTACAACTTGGAATTTCAGTGTAAGTTGATGCAATCTGACTTTATCATTGTGAAAAAGATGCCTTCCTAAGTGCTTCTGCATTCAGTCTGGGAGCTCATACGTGAAGTGGTCTCCAGAAATTCCTCTGAACATTTATGGGTGAATGATACAAAAAAGGCAAATATCTTGCTAAAACTATGCAAGTCTTAACTTGTGGTCCCCTGAAATACTCTCCAAATGTCCAGACCCCACTTGCTAAGACCACTGGTATAGTCAGTCAGTAGATAGGTTTTCTCAGTATATATTTTAAAAACTTTGGAACAAGACAGAAACTTTAGAGCAAGGCAGGAAGGAAATAAAAGATCCATTCATTCAACAAATATTGATTAAATTCAACTAATATGATTGTTTTCAGTACCTGAGAAGGTTGAAACAACCAAATGTCCAGCATTGTTTACAATTGAGATACTTCTTCAAAATGTTATTTCATCTCTGAATTCTGCTTTAAAACTTTAAAAGTTTGGGACTTCTATAACTAGGTGGATTTAAAGTATCTGAAACGAACATAATCTTATTTTAGTAACACAAAATTCAAAAACTACAACCAAAATTCATCTTTAGTAGTACACCTAACCATCTGTTATGGTTTGCATCTAAAATGTCCCCCAAAGATCACGTTGTTTGGTTTTCAGCTGGTGGTGCTATCCTGGAAGGTTGTGGAGCCTTGAAAGGTAGGTTCTAGGTTGAGGAAGTAGGTCACTGGGGTTGTATCCTTGGAGGTTTTAATCCTGGTTTTGCTATGGGTCCTGTCCCAAGATGCCATGAGGTCATCTACCACTGGTCCTACCTCTGCCACCATCATGCCTGTCTTGCCACCATTATGGGCTGATCTCTGTGAGCTTCTAATAAACCTTTTATTCCATAAGTTTATGTTAGTTTTTCTGCTACAGTGATGACAGCTGACTAATAATATACCATCTAAAAGATGGATGATTTTTCATATTATATTAACACAGAAATCTGAGAGGAAACATAGTATAACTGATCATGTAACTCACAATTTCAGGGAAAGTTAATGCAATTTGACTTTATTATTATGAAAATGACACCATCCCCCCTAGTAACCAGGGAAAGTAAAAGTTTGCTTTTCAAAGTTAGTAAGATTTATTTCCAGTCTTCAAAACACTATCATTCACCCAAGCATGGTGGCACATGCCTGTAATCTCAGCAACCGGGGAGGAGGAGGCAGGAAGTTCTCAAGTTCAATGCCAGAGGCAGCCTGTGCAATTTACGGAGACCTTAGCTCAAGAAAAAGAAGGGACTAGGGGTGGAGCTCAGTGGTAGAACACTAGCAAAGTATACACAAGACCCTGGGTTCAAGCCCCCGGTACTGCAAAAATCAAAACAAAACACTATTATTTCACAATGTATGCAATATTATTAAAGTTTTACTTGTTCCTCAATATATAACCAGAAACCTTAAAACTACTAGAAGAAAAGATAGGAAGCACACTCCAACACATAGGCATAGGAACGCCTTTCCTTAATAAGGTTCCAATTGCTCAGGAAATCATACCAAGAATCGAGAAATGGGATTACATTCAACAGAGTTCCACTGAATGGGAGAAAATTTCTTGCATCCTACACATCTGACAGAAGACTAGTTTCTATAATTTACAAAGAACTCAAGAAAGCAAATCCCAAGACAACAAATGATCCAATACACAAGTGGGCAAAGGAACTGAACAGACAGTTCTCAAATGAAGAAGTTTGTAAGGCTACGAAACACATGAAAAAACGCTTAATATCCTTAGCCATTACGGAAATGCAAGTCAAAACAATTCTGAGATTCCATCTAACTCCATAAGAATGGCCAAGATCAACAAAACAACAAATGCTGGCAAGGTTGTGGTGAAAAAGGACCCCTTTTACACTGTTGGTGTACTGTAAACTGGTACTGTAAATTGGTTCAACCACTTTGGAAATCAATATGGACATAGCTCAGAAAACTAAGCCTGCAGTTGTAGCACTGTAGCCTCTGATCCTGTCAGATCTCTGAAGCTAAGCAGGGTCGGGCATAGTCAGTACTTGGATGGAAGACCGCCTAGGCACACCATAGTACTGTAGGCTTGGGAGAAGGATCCAGCAACCCACTGCCCCCCACAAAAACAAACAAACAAACAAACACTCAGCCATTGCAAACCATAGCAGAGAAGCACTAATAATGCTGTTTCACCTGTTATACATAGGGTAGCTATGACTGGACACCAACTCAACAGCACCTAACAGCAATAGAAAACTAAAAATAGAACTGCCATAGGACCTAGTTATACCACTACTGGGAATATACCAAAAGGCAGACGAGCTGTCATACCACAGAGATACCTGCATCTCTATATTCAAGGTAGCACTCCTCATAATAGCAAGGATATGGAACCAACCAAGGTGTCCATCAACAGAAGAATGGATAAAAAGATTATGGTGCATATACACAATGGAATACTACTCAGCAATAAAAAAAGAAATAATGTCATTTGCAGAAAAAATGGGTAGAACTGGAGAACATCATCTTAAGCAAATGAACGCAAGCTCAAAACGAGAAATACCATATGTTCTCACTCACATGTGGGAGCTGAATCTTAAAGGAAGAAAAAATCCTATACATAGGTTGATATATAAAAATACACAGTTAAACTTAGCAAAGAAGGGATAATATAAAAAGTAGAAAGGAGGAGGGAGAGAACTAGTAAAGGGAAGAGAAGACTGTGGATGGTAGGATGGGGAGGAGAATCAATGTAGAGGGATAAAGGGGCAGAGGATAATCTTAATGTAAACAATGCAACTTCAATAGTACGTGGGAAAAATAGAGGAGTGTAACCCAAATATGCATACAAGTTTTACTACATATTAGTCAAAAGGTTCCATAAACCTCATAAGTTGATAAAAGTATAACCAAAAGTGATATAATAGTTGCATAGTAGAAAAAGCCAATGCTGTATTACTCTGTACCCCACCAACTGCTACCAATAAAAAAATAACATGTTAATTTAAATTATACTTATTCCATGTTAAAAATAAATCATATCTTATTTAAAAAAACATTTTGTAATCAAAAATTTAAGACAAAGGTGACAATGGTTTATATTTTTCAAATCTGCTTAATTGGAGCTTAATAAAAAAAAAACTGATTTCTCATATCTGCTTCTATATGCTGTCCCTTGTGGTATCACACAGCATGTAGCTTCTGGAAAATTTTACTATATATTGACAATTTGAGAGAGAGAAAGGCATGCACTAGCTTAGCATTACCATGAAAACGCTTCTGATATGTGGACCTTATGAAAATATCTTGGGGATCATAAGGGTTCCCCTCTCCATATTTTGAGAACTGTATAAGGGAAATGTTAAAAAAAAAACAACTCTCTGTATCTTTCTTATTTAGAAATTATTTTTGTTTTCAATAAAATAATTTTTCTTTTATTTGAAAAATTACTTGTAATATGAGAGGATTTAAGATATTCAAAGATATTCAAACTTATATACGAAATACCTGATACATTTAATATATTACAATCAACACAATTAAAGTGGCTAAAATTTATCTATCCCCATTTCAATAGAAGCAGAGGTTGGGCTGTTCTTAAAGAGACGACATTACGTAAAACTCTTTTTTGTCATGACTTATATTTTAATTATCCTCTTCCTAGTTCAGATTTGAATTCAGACAAATATAGGGATCACAAAGTCCTCTCTGCACATCCAGAACATCATTTTGAAGCCTAGTACAAACCAGCACCATAACTGACAGCTAAGTCAGACATGGAGGTGGTGTTGTTAGCTCAAAAGCTGGGCATTTAACCTGATTCTTGTTGTTAGGTGCCATTGAGTTGGTATCCGACTCATAGCGACCCTCATAGGGTTTTCAATGGCTGACTGTTTCGGGATTGCCTTGGGAGTGGATTGCCAGGTCCTTCTCCCATTTTTGCAGAGCTGGGAATTGAACTCGGGACCTCAAAGACTGCAGCACAGCGCTCTACCACCTGAGCTAAATTCCAGCCACAACCTGATCCTAGACATCTTCAACTAAAATTAGCCTCGTATCACAGAAGCAAGTCAGTTCAAGTCTAAAATGAGAGACTAAGATACTAGAGTCATACATGCCCCCCTTTTTTGTGGTACTTGGGGTTGAACTCAGGGCCTCCCAAATACTTTGCAAGTTACTACCACTGGGCTGCACCCCCAGCCCATTTTTAGTTTTTTATTTAGAGACAGGGTTTCGTTATGTTATGCTAGCTGCCTCTGGCTTCAAACTTGAGATCCTCTTGCCTCTGCCACCTGGGTCACTGGGACTACAGGTGTGCACCACTGCTCCTGGCTCATACACCCTTCTTAGTTAGGCATCTTTAAGAATGCTAACTTTTTTTCCTACTTTAATCTTATATAACTATCCAAAGACACCATAAGCTCATGAGAAAATACCTTTGAACTAGGGTTTTGGTTTAGAACTTTGGGCAGCCAGGCTGCCTCACTGTAGACCAGTTCCAGAGTGTTTGGCACAGCTGGGGGAAGAAAGGGTGCCACAGAAAGGCAGATCTGAATCTACGGACAGGATGACTACTCTTTGTTCATCCCTTTCTCTCAGATAACTGAGGTTTCACGCAGTGGGTGCTGTAGCATATATAAAGTCATGGAAATGAAAGGTGAAGACAGTAGATTGTGACCTTAAAGAAGTGGCTTTAATGACAGTGACAGTGAAGCATATAGTATGTGTGATACAATCATAGCCAACTTGTACCCTTCCTGTTTCATGCAAACATTTACCTAAGCCTCTTACAGCATGTACTCCTCAGGGACAGAGAAGCATCAAGACGGAGAACACAAATCTTCCACGCATACCTCTCCACGTTCTGAAGAAGAGCTGAGACTGCCGACTTATTACTGGTAATCTTGGTGGGTGAGGGGAAAAGAAGCTCTTCCTGACTAGTCAGTAATTTCTTGGTTTCTATACTGAAAAATTGGCATAAGGACCTGGCAACCCACCCCTCAAAATCAATCAGCCATTGAAAACCCTATGAACAGCAGAGAAGCACTGACAATAGTGTTTCACCTGTTGTACAGAGGGTCGCTAGGAGTCGCATACCGACTTGACGGCACCTAACAACAACAACAACGAATACCAAAGATGCACTGACAACAGTGTTTTGTCTGTTGTACGTAGGGTTGCTATGAGTCGGACACCAACTTGCTGGCACCTAACAACAACAACAACATACTGAAAAATGTCCTGCCTTAGAACCTGAATATATTCCAGCTGGATTAGGAGTCAGGTTATAGTAGTGACAGGTATGGCAAGACCTAGAGTTCTCTACTAGAACGTAGATCTAAGTGCTTGATGGAACTGGCTAATTCTAGAACGCAACTCTGGAGCAAGATAGGGCTTTTTTTCTTAATTATTCATCTTTCAGCTATTGTAAAAATGAGTTTCATTATGACATTTCCATACATGCATATCATTGTACATTGCTCATGTTCACATACCTCATTACTGTTACGATCCCACCCATCCTGTTGTTCTCTATCAAAGGTCCTCCTCCTACTTGCATGTCTTGTTTGTGAGTGTGTTCACACACACCCCTCCGGTCTTTGCCTTAAGGAAAACATTTCTCTTCTTTTCCTCTATTCCTCATTCTTACTGCTCCTTTCCTTCTCTTTAGTCCCTCTTCTACCAGTATGTAGGCCTCTTCTACTTTCATTACCCATAGATTTTAATACTGAATATATATGGAAATCTAACATCCACACATGAGAGAAAACATGCAGTATTTGACTTTCTGGGTCTGGCTTGTTTTGTTTAAAATGATCTCTAGTTCTATCCATTTTCTAGCAAATGCCATCATTTCATCCTTCTTTATGGCTGATAAAATTTCATAGTGTGTATACACCACAGGGCTGGGCGTCAGCTTAGTTAGTAGTGCCACACTACACTCCCTAAGGACCCAGGTTTGATCCCCAGCACCGCAAAAATGGGAGAAGAATGTGGCAATCCACTCCCAAAACAATCCCGAAACAACCAGCCATTGAAAACTCTGAGGATCTCTGAGTTAGACCCAACTTGACAGCACTGAACAACAACAAATATATACCACATTTTCCTTAGCCACTCTTTGGTTGATGTACCCCTAGGTGGATCTTTTATCTTGCCTACTGTGAATAGTGCTGCAATGGACATGGGTGAGAAGTTGTTTATCTCTGTGGTATGTTGACTTACATTCCTTCAGGCATACGCCAAGGAGTGGTATAGCTGGGTTATATGGTAGTTCTATTTTTAATTGTTTGATAAACTGGCATGCTGATATCTGGGTGGCTGCATCAACCTATATTCCCATCAACAGTATACAAGGGTTCTTTTCTCCCCACATCCTTGCCAGCATGTGGTGGTGTTTTCTTGATGCTAATCATTCCGACTGGGGTGAAATGGTATGTCAATGTAATTTTGATTTGCATTTCCGTGATGGCTAAGGCTGTTAGTTTTTCATATGATTGTAGCACTCTTCTTCTGAGCACTCTCTGTTCAGTTCATTTGTCCATGTTTTCACTGAATAATTTGTTTTGGTGTATAATTTTTTGAGCCCTTTCTAGATATTGATGCCCTTCCTGATGTACAGCCGGTTAAGTTTTTCTCCTATTCTGTAGGTTGTCTCTTCTCTCTGATAATTGTCTCCTTTGCGGTACAAAAGGTTTTTAATTTTCATGCAAACTCATTTGTCAATTCTTCCTATGGATTCCTAAGTAACTGGAATCTTCTTCAGAAAGTCCTTGCCTATTCTTATGTCTTGAAATGTCTTCCCTATGTTTTCCTGTAGCAGTTTCAAACAAGACAGTTTTAATAGGCTGTATGATTCCTAAAACACTACAGACAAGGACTTACGGTCCCTGACCTAACACTTTGAAGATACACAGAAATTATTTAACAGCAAGAGAAGAAACAAAGTGAAGCAGAGGTGGGTTGAATAATGGAAGCGCTCTTCTGTACAATATGACTGTGCTTCTTTTTGTGGCTCTGAACTTTTCAGACTAACTTCCTTTTAAACCACATCATCTTTCTTAGAATGAACATTAGCAATTTGTGATTTGCTTTTTAGTTAGTGCAACATCCTGATTTAACTTCTTTCTTAATGACGTGAGATGCTTCTGACTGCTTACCATCACAGATAAGATTTCTAGAGACAGTTGAATTTCTAGTTCCTTCCTGCTCTGCACACATAATACCTTCAGGGTGTTCTCTGACATGTATGCCAGCTTCCTTCAGTTTCCCTTCTCACTGCTCTGAACAAAGTGAAATACCTGTGGTGCAAAGAATGGTGTTCTTCCTCTTTCCTAAAAAGGATTTCTTCTGCTAGGCAAGATGACAAAGAGTCCTAGAACACACAATGAATCAAGTAGTGTCCCTGGCCTTCTAAGATTTTCTCATTATTTCTGTTAAAACAGGTTGTGTTAATTATATCCTGAAAGAAAACAGCCAAAAAGCTTGTCTTTAACTGGTGTTAAGAGAATGTATTAAGGAAAAACACATAACTTCTATGAAAACATTGTAACTTTATTCCTTCATCCTTTGGGGTATTCTACTTTGGTAGGAAGTTGGTGGATGAGAATTTTAAGAAGATACAAATGTTTTCTTTTAGGACTGTTTGAGAATATACTTTTTATCTCTGTATTTTTTGAGACAATGTCTTGCCGTGTATAGCACGCTGGACTTGAACTACCTCTGTAGCCCAAACGGGCCTTGAACATGCAATCCTCCTGCCTCAGTCTCACAAGTACTGGGATGACAGGTGTGCATCACCATGCTCACTTTCAGATCTGTTTTAGAAGTAGCATAACCCTTAGTGTGTTCATGTGTTCTTTCTGGATTGTTCAAATTAATGCAGTTGGAAGCTAATAAAGGCCTAGATTACAAATTCCATGGCCACTTTAATTTATAGTGGCATCCAACACCTGAGCCAACAACAGATGGGTGCTTAATAATCATTTTGGGACTACAGTGATAATTTTCCACAAATTAATACACAAAAGCAAAAAACAGAACCACATTAATCAAATAGTGGGACAAATTACCTTAGGTTTCAGAAAATGAACCTTTTTGCCTAGGTATTTATATCATTATTCTAAATATCTATTTTAAAGATTTTCATTATTCTTGTAAGATAAGAATAGTCTCTGGAGTCAGAAAATCTGGTTTGAATACAGGTCCTACTATGTGTTGGCTATGTGATTTTGAGCAAGTAAGCTTTCTGTGCCTCACTTTCTTCTGTAAGATTGAGGATGTAATAATATCTGCCTTACATATTACTCAGAGATTTTTGAGAATCAAAAAGTGACAGCTTGTAAAGGCACTTTAGAAACACCAATGATGGCTGTAGCCATCATTACTATGCCCAATATTATAAAGGGCCTAGAGCTATAGTGTGGTAAGAAAGCAGGAGAGAAACCAGACAGAGCAGGCTCTAGCCATTTTGCTGTGGACTGTGCTTTGAGGAGTCCTGCTCAGCTTAGAGCAGAAGTAGTTGAGGCCCAGATGGAGTAATGCTGGCCAAAGCCAAATAGTTGTCCTGAATCCCAGAAACAAACTGAATTCAGAAGAGGAAGCACATTAAGCCAACACCTTCACCTGTAAGTTTTGGCACTGTACATAAGATGTAATAAGACTCAAAACACCAAACACAAAAGTAAAACCATGTTGCAACAACTCTGTGGTCACATGCTTCCCACTGAGGTCTTCTGCTGAGAATAGGAGAGACCCCACTGTGCTCCCCCACTGTACAGCTCTGGCCCTGGCAACACACGATGCTCCTCTTTTTCCTTTTACTGACAGCTGGTTGTACCTACAACCTTAGGTACTTAGGTTGTACCTAAGTAGATGATGTGCACACCACATCATCTACTTAGATCATTGTTCCATCACATAACAACAGTATGCCTCCCTGTTTGAGTCATTCTCATTTTCCACATTGCCCTGTGTCGGAGCAGTGCTTCCTTGTGAAGAACCAGTGTGTGTGTGTGACTACCATGAGTCACTGTCACATTAATAGGAAGTTGCCTTTGAAAATACCTACTACCCCAGGCGCAGTGGAGCACACCTATAATCCCAGCAACTTGGGAGGCAGAGGCAGGAGGCAGAGGCAGGAGGATCACAAATTCAAGGACAGAGATAGCCTGCATAACATAATTTATGAGATCCTGTCTCAAAAAAAAAAAAGTGAAAAATGGGATGAGGGTGAAGCTCAGTGGTAGAGTATTTGCAAATTATGTGTGAGGCCCTGGGTTCAACTTCCAGTACCACCACCAAAAAAAAAAAAAAAAAAGGAATATCTACTGTGATAAAATGAAGGGTTCACTCTAAGTTTCAAACCATGGTTCCACACTGTGCTCTCAACATAATACACTAGCAGGTTATCTCCCAGACAATGAGCTTCTGCCATATTTTATACAATTAATGTGCTTTGGAAAGAGTTGTATGTCAATGAAATTTTTCAGATTTTAAAGGCACAAGGTCAACCAAGCAACCAACCTTGAAAGGACCTTTGTGGTTTTTAACACAACAACTTTTGTAATTTATATATCTTGCACATCTTTATTTTATATATAGAGATTTCTGAAAGAGGAAAATTCTCCCTGAACTAACAAGCAAAGAAAACAATACTAAAGAACTCTAGGTAGGTCCCCTGAGGCAGTCTTCTCCTGGAGGCAAAATTTAGATTGGCACTGCTCCAAAGGGAAAGAGATACTTCAATGTATTTGTGGAGACCAAATCCCGTATGTCATCAGAAGTTAAGATGCCCCATCTACGACTTATTATAAAATGTGGACAGAGTAAACAGATTGAGGCCGACCATTAAAAGACTATGTTACACTGAAAGATAATTTCTAGTGTTCAAAACCTTGTAGTCATGTGTAAGTGGGCGGGGAGAAGAACCACTTTCAAATAAATAGAGCAAGACACTAAGCAAGAATATATGTTTTGATAAATATTTAACTGCTTCTTTCTTTTGACCTTCTGAGGATTCTAAGTGTTTACAAAGCAAACTTGAAACAGAAAATTGGATATTTACCAAAAAGATTGAAAAAGTCAAAGGATCAAAAGGAGAAAGTAATGAGACCTCTGCATGGGGACAGTAGTATCAAGGGACCAAGGAGTGTGTAACAGAGTTTAACACCTCTCGTCACCTCTTGTTTACACTTCTGAAAATATAACTTTACAACCAGCTTTGCAGACCCCAATCACTTTTGTATTTCATACATGTTTCAATTTAACCATACCATCAAACTCTTACAAAATAGAATGAAAATCAAGAAGAGTAGACTAAATATAAAGACAATTTTTCCTATTTCACATTTGCAAAAGAAAACAGTATGATTCTAAGATCAGTACTTTAAAGGAAAGAAAGAAAACAATTTACCCACTTTCTGCTTAGGGTTCACCAGTTTTCGTATGTTTAACAGCACCTGGCATTTTAATGAATGCACATGACTAAATGCTTTATATAGATCATCTTGCTTATCAAAATAAGCTAGTAAAGTATGCCCTATTATTACTATTTTACAGATGAAGAAGTTGAGTTTCAAAGAACTTTTAACTTGCCTAAGGTCAGGAAAATGGTACAGTATGAGATTCAAACCCAAGAAGCTCTTAATAACGATACTTTCCTCGTTCACCAATATTTTTTCAAAGCTTATGCAGATGTGCGTAAAAATCAAGGAAAAGATCCAGAATTTAAACATTTAATTGTGCCATTTATTAAAGCTGTTTAGGAAATACATTTCCCACTATGTGGTAAGACTTGGAAATTCTAAGAATAATTATTCATCTTAACAAACCTGGAAAAAGTATTTTCAACCGATACTACACAGGCAAAACTAGTATCCCTATTAGCATACAGCACCTGAAAACTGGTAAATTCAACATTCCTACAGAAAAATGGGTAATGGATACAAGAACTTCATAGAAAAATAAATACAAGTAAATCTTAAACATACAAAAAGATGCTCAGCCTCTCCCATCTCAAAAATGGATACCTCGTTTATGTTCATTACTAGGTCCTCAGCACGTAGGCTAGAATGTGGTATTAAGAAGGGTTCAACAAGTATTTGCATTTTTTTAAGGGTTGCAGAATAAATCAATTATAATCAATAGTGGTCAAAGAGCAAGATACCTAAAAATTGAGATTAGCTTATATTGTTAAGTGGAAAAATAAGAAGCAAAGTGGGCTCTCTCCCGTGTAAAGAACTAAAAACAGTGGCCAACTCAGTGGCACCAAGTATACTTACGGGGCCGGGCGTGGTGGCGCACGCCTGTAATCCCAGCGGCTCGGGAGGTGGAGGCGGGAGGATTGCAAGTTCGAGACCAGAGGCAGTCTGCATAATTTAGCGAGACCCTGGCTCAAAAAAAAGTAAAAAAAATGGGCTGAGGTGCAGCTCAGTGGTCCAGCACTTGCAGAGCATGCCGGCACGAGGCCCTGGGTTCAACCCCCAGTACCACAAAAAAAAAAAAGTATACTTACCACTCCGATTGTCATGTCAACATAGTATTTCCCACTCAAATGAAACAGGGCTCCTTAAACACACAGCTGTCTCAAATCTGGGACAGGAAATAAGATAAATCTGAAACATCTCTTCCCTCTTCCTCTCAGAAAGCAAGGTAGCTCTCAAAGACAAAGTGCATATATTACATGTAAATTATACAAAAATAAAACAAAACAACAGCAACCAAACCAGAAAGACCAAATGACAGCCTGTCAAATCTACAGGGAAGACAACAGAGGGGCTATCTCTGACCAAACAGGGGAAAGTAACTGTAAGAGATTTCAACAAATCCAAATCACATATTCATAACCTTTGGTGGATGTTAAGGAACCAAGACATGTGTCATTTATAAAGAGGTACTGGAAAGCTCTTCTGTATAGAAAAATTGCAGCTAAAAAATGTAGAGGGAACAACAAATTGAAACGCTACTATGGTGTAGCTTTTGAAGAAATAAGGACATAGACAATGGATAGCAATAACTGCTGAAGTCACTAGGTGAAAGGTTGTCAGGCAATTTTACCAAGAATGTGTCTGACAGACAACACCTAAACATAGGAGCCAATCTAAACATAAAAAAAGAAAAAAATCCAGACAGCACATGCCACCTGATTGCTGTAGCAGGACATATACCTACGGTATGTATGTATGAAGTGTACTGTGCCAAAAAATTCAAGCCTAATCTGGTCAAGCCTAAATCTGTGTATAACCATCAGCTTAAAGGAAATTCAGGAGTACATTAAATGACACCCTTGGAATGCAACCAGCCATATCCAGACTGTAGAATATCCCACAGGACAAATGGTCATGTTTTTTCAACAAATAAATGGCAAGAAAAAATAGGGGAAGAAATAGGAAATCTGAAGAGCCTTAGGAGATATGTAAGCCAAATGGAATACATGGAACTTCTGGATCCTTATTATTAAGTGATGTTTTAGATCCAATTACTAAGAGATTTATGACACCAATAGGGAATCTGAGTATCAAATATTTGATATTAACTAAGAAACTATTATTTATGATAATGATAGCGTGGTTTAGGAGGAAAAAACCTCAATGTTTTAGAAAGACATACTGAATTATTTAAAGATGAAGTATACTAATTTTGGCAGTACATATACTAAAAAATTGGAACAATACGAAGATGAGTAGCCTGGTCCTGATCTGTACCTGGATGACATGCAAATTCATGAAGCACCCCATATATTTAAGACTAAGTTGAAGAGATCTACTGTACAACATCCCCCATGTGTCTGTCAGCTTGTGCTGTGGGGGCTTGCATGTTGCTGTGATGCTGAAAGCTATGCCACTAGTATTTCAGATGCCAGCAGGGCCACCCATGGTGAAAAAGTTTCAGCCGAGCTTCCAAATGAAGACAGACTAGGGAAAAGGAACTGGCAGCCCACTCCCAAAACTATCAGCCATTGAAAACCCTATGAATAGCAGAGAAGCACTGTCAAATATAGTGCTGGGAAAGGAGCACCCCCAGGCTGGAAGGCATTCAAGAAACAACTAGGGAAGAGTTGCCTCCTCAAAGTAGAGTCAACCTTAATGACAGGAATGGAGTCAAGTCCTTGAGACCTCCTTTAGCTGATGTGGCATGATTCAAAAGAAGAAAAAACACAGTGGCTGCAACATTGGGCTCAAACATAAAAAGATTGTGTGCATGGCAAAGCACTGGGTAGTGTTTCATTCTGTTCTACAAAGGATGATTATGAGTCAGATCCAATTTGACAGCACCCAGCAACTGTACAATATGATGACTATTGTCAATAGCAATGTATTACCTAAAATATGGGCTGGGATTTAGCTCAGTTGGTAGAGCACTGCGCTGCAGTCTCTGAGGTCCTGAGTTCAATTCCCAGCACCGCAAAAATGGGAGAAGGGCCTGGCAACCCACTCCCAAGGCAATCCTGAAACAGTCAGCCATTGAAAACCCTATGAGGGTCGCTATGAGTTGGATCCCGACTCGATGGCACCTAACAACAACAACAACTAAGAGTTGATTTTAAGTATTTCTATAACAGAAAATATGTGAGGTAATGCATATATTAATTAGCTGTATTTAGCCATTCCATAAGGTACATATATATCAAAATATAATGTTGTACATAATAAATACATACACTTTTATGTGCCAATTAAAAAGCTATGCCCTGAAAAATAAAGAGAATATATTTTAGAGGATATATTTAAAAATTATAGAGATTGGGACATGAGAAGTTTATACATGAAACAAAATTGGGCACATGATAAATGCTGAAGATGAATGACCACATAAAAACGTTCATTATTTTACTTTTCTATTTATAGGCATACTTGAAAATTTCTATAATAAACTTTTAAACATGGGATTATACACTTGAAAATATATTCTTTATTTTCTTTCATAACCCAGGTAAACACCACCAATTAATTAGCTATTTGCTATTTCATTTGTTCAAGCATAGCTTTACAGATTATGGCTGCCTTAAAAAACTGCTCTCATTTTCCCACAATAAGCATCTGTCTAGAACAGATTAGAACGAGCCCTTAGTGTCAGATGACAGTGGGTCTCACCATCTCTTGCTTACAGAATGCCAGACCTGCAAAAGACCTTGTAGTCTTCCAACTGGGTTTTTTAAAGAGCCCTAGGTCCACAAAGAGGCATCACAGGGCTAACAGGAGGATAAAACAGATGGGGCTGTGGGACTCTGAGCCTTAGCCCCAGCTTCCAAAAAGAGCATCTCCTCTTCTGTCTGCTTTTTAAATTAATGTAGGAAAAAGCAAATGTTCTGTGACAGTGGTCTCCAACTTTTTTAGCACCAGGGACAGGTTTAGTAGAAGACAATTTTTCCACTAACAAGGGTAGAGGTGGTGGTGGAGGGGTGGAGTTAGGGCAGGGGATGGTTTTAGGATATGACCTGATGGGGAATAGCCACTCACCTCCTACTGTATGTCCCAGTTCCTAACATGGCTTGGGGACCCTTGTTTTACAGGAAGATATGGCAGTTTCCCTTGGGGTAATTTCTAACAGTAAGCTCAGCAAGTCAACCCGAGTTTCTGAAAGTATTTATGTTGAACTTAGGCTCATCCTGCCTTTTGTTGCTTCCTAATATTCTTAAGCCTGGAGCCTGGTTAGTACTTGGATGGGAGACAGCCTGGGAATACCAGGTACTGTAGGCTTGGGAGAAGGACCTGGCAACTCACTCCCAAAACACAATCTGCCATTGAAAACCCTATGAATAGCAGAGAAGCAGTAATAATACTGTTTCACCTGTTGTATATAGGGTCTCTATGAGTCGGATACCAACTCAACTGCACTTAACAACAGCAACACGCCATTCTTAAGTGACCCTGTTGGCCTTCCAGCTTGTTGGTCCTAGATAAAGTTTTAAAATTTGAACCCTTCTCTCTAGGTAACTAGCCCATCTGTCAAGTTGGCAATCGTTATTTGTGGATAGGTCTCAGAATGTATTTTTGTAGGCGAGACAGATGTCCTGTAATCCAAGTGGCCTGCTGGTTTTTAGTCTTCCACTTCAGCATCCACTTGCCATCTAGCTTGCCAACCTATTATAGGTGCCCAATCTAGTCTGGCCTCTGAGGATAGACACCTGCAGTTTTCTGATTGGCAACAGTCTACCTATACCCCAGTACTGCAGTAACCCTTGTCTGACCTCCAGGCCTCTTAGAGGATCAAGTGTCTTCACTCTGCTACTTCTCTTGAAGCTTCTCACTGCCTGCTCCTGAGTAGCTCCTCTCTCAGGCTTCTGAGAAAGGCTTGCAGCCAACTTGTTAGAGGAAGGCCTTATGGCCAAGCTGTTTGAGCCTCTAGCAGTACTACTCTTTCTTTTCACTGCAACCTTCTATCTCCCAGGTCAAGTACATACTCTGAGGCTGAGAGTCGGGGTGGTCTGAATATAAAAAGAGCCCTGCAGCCTGTGGGCCCATTTACAGATCTGGACCGTTCTGGGCAAAGCTCTTGCTCTTTCCCTGATGACTCCTGAGTACTCTGAAAACCAGTGATGTGGCTGTCATATGGCTGCAAGACAAGGAGTTACCCTGAACGTTTCCTGATAGACAAGGGCATCATTCTGTGCAGGCAGCAGAGGATCTCTGGGTGGGGTGACTTGTTACTAACTCTATTCCCTGTCAGTCCAGATTATTTGTCCCACATTGGTATGGAATGACATTTGAAAGCCAAAGTAGTTTTATTCCACTGATTAAACAAATCCAAAGTTCAATAATTTTTATTTACCACTAATAACATTTTTACAATATATTTATATTTCCTGGAAGATCCTGTTTTAGCTTGTATTTTCAAGCTCTTTGACTTCAACTTGTTAGTGTATTCTTTGTATAAATTTTTTAAAAACAAAACACAACTGTCATCATATTCCTCTCCCTCCACCTACCTAAGAATTCAAATCCAAAGCAGTCATGAACAGTGAATAAAGGTAAACAGTCACTTGGAGTTCTAGTCTACTATATTAACACAAGAAACATCTGAGATTCTCAGCCTACATTTACTACAGAAGGCTTTATTCAAGTTAATGTATCAAATGCAAGTAAGGTAATTAGAATCAAATGAAAAATGGGCCCTATCATATTTCTGTTGTTAAGAAATCTTTATCTCAAAACCATGAAGATATTTTGCTTTTTCATCTGAAAGCATTTAAGTGCTACCCTTTCATATTTAAATGTTTGAATCATCCTGATTTTTCAATGATGTACTAGTCATCCCTTGATATCTTCAGGGGATTGGGTCTAAGACTCCCCTCAGACACCAAAATCTGTACATGCTCAAGTCTCTTACATAAAATGGTGTAGGATTTGCATATAACATGCCCATATTGTCCCATATGCTATCAGTCTTCTCTCTTTTGCCTACTATACCTAATGTAATAAGAAGCTATGTAAGTAGTTCTATTGTTTAAGGAATAATGATGAGGAAAAAAATGTCTTCACATGTTCAATGATTTTCTAATTATTTTTAATCCATGGGAGGTTAAATACATACATAGAGAATCAGCAGATTTGGAAAGACCACTGTATAAGAAATGGAAATCCATCCCCCTGCCAAATATTAAATTTAAGTATCATTTACCAAATCATCCATTCTTCCCCTCACTGATCTGCTATACTAGCTCCATTACATGTACCAGATTTCCTTGTCTGTGTAAGTCTTTGGAGCTTCCCTTCTCCCTACCATTCTACAAGTCAATCTATCTCCAGGAAAATTTTGAACTAAAGACTTGCCATCAATCTTGACATTTGGTAGAGCAAAAACCATCCTTTCCTCTGATCTGGTTGCTGGTCTTGGCTCTTCAAAGCCTTTTGTATTTAAATATACACTTTAGAATCCGCTTCCCAGCTTCAAAGGACAAGGATATTATGATTTTAATTAAAATTATGTTGAGTCTACAGATCAATCTGGCAAGGCCACCTTTATAACAGAAAGTTTTCCTTTCTAGCAATTATTATTACCTTTTTTCCTCTTTTTTTTTTTTTTTGTGCTAAGATTTCTAGGCATGTGGCTTTCTCAACAGTTTCTCTAGATATTTCCTTTCACCCAGTTTTAATTCTTGTCTGTTGATGGTGCATGGAAATGTAATTTTGTATACAGCAACCTCATCAAACATTCTTATTAACTCTAATAATTTTTCTGTGGACAATGAGTATAGACATACACAAACATGTTATCTGTGGGTAACAGTTTTGTTTATTTCTATTTTTTTTGTTTGTTAAATCTCTGACTATGGGCTCCACATAATACTGAGTAGTAAAGACCAACCATTCTTTCTTATTTCTGATATTATAAAACCATCTTTTTATCTCATTATCAAACAATTTGTCAGAACTTTTAAACAGATTAAATATCTTCTTCTATTTGTGGTTTCCTAAGATATGTATTATGGGAGCAGAACCTGGCAGCCCACTCCCTAATCAATCCTGAAACAATCAGCCACTGAAAACCCTATGAATAGCAGAGAAGCACTGACATAGTGCCAGGCCTGGCACAGTGTTGGGGAGTGTTTCTTGTTCTGCTGTACATAAGGTCACCATGAGTCAGACCTGACTCCACAGCACCTAATAACAAGATCTGTATTAATCATGAATGACTAATCTTATTGAAACTTTTTTATCTATTAGGAATGATTATATTGCTTTTTCCTTTAATCTATAAATGCTATTAATATGGTGAATAACATTTATAGATTTGTAACATGGATCCAACATTTTCAGATTCTGACTGATTTGCTCTACATTGTTGTTGTTGTTAGGTGCCATTGAGTTGGTATCCGACTCATAGTGACCCTCATAGGGTTTTCAATGGCTGACTGTTTCGGGATTGCCTTGGGAGTGGATTGCCAGGTCTTCTCCCATTTTTGTGGTGCTGGGAATTGAACTCGGGACCTCAGAGACTGTAGCGCAGCTCTACCAACTGAGCTAAATCCCAGCCCCTTGCTCTACATTAGGATCTTTTATTCTATACGCAGTGACATAACTGAAATAAATACCTATACCTTTACAAAATATAATTTGGGCAAGAGTGCTAACAAGTCAGAATACAGCTCAGAATAAATTAGATCAAAGCACAGAAAACTGCTCCTACTTAATATGGGCAAGATGACAGTAACCCCTATTAGTATGAACTTGACTATAGCACGGTGTGGGCTACTTTTCCACAAAGCACCTTGGTATATTTTTCTGGGAAAAAGCACTATCAAAATGAATCCAGTGAGATTTTAATAATTTCCACATTAAAATTCTGTTGCACAATGGTTTCATGGCTTTAAAAAATGCCTGAAAACACTTGTTCTATTTGATAAGCAAATTAGTTAAGCCAGGACTATAATAAGTAAGGTTCTTCATTTCCCATTTAAAAATACACAGATTTTCCAGATACTGTGGTATACACCTGTAATCCTAGAGACTCGGGAGGCACAGGCAGGAGGACTGCAAATTCGAGACCAGAGGCAGTCTGGGTAATTTAGTGAGACTCTGTCTCAAAAAGTGGGGGTGCAGCTCAGTGGTACAGCACTTGCAAAGCATGCAAGCATGAGGCTCTGGGTTCAACCCCTGGTACCACAAAAAAAAAAAAAAAAAAAACCACAGATTCCTCACTCCTTTTTACATTCTGTAATCCATATACTCCCATGTATCCTTTCTTAAATTTAAGTGTGTATTTACCTGGGGCTAACTGGTAGGATGGGGTAAGGAGTAAATGCAAGATTTTTATGGGAAAAATAAGTGATAAGAAAACTATTTTTCAATATTAGAGAAAAAAGACATATATGATAAGGTCAAATACAAATTTCACGTGAGTTTTAAGAACAAAACACAAGACTATAAGTAAATTTCATGGTTACTTTAGGCTTAGATCTAAGCAACACCTAGATCCTACAGCAACATATATGCTTTTCTAAATCATCATCGTAATTACTATCACTACAAATTCCTTACCCTGCCCCAGTACTGGAAGTTTGAACCTAGGGCTTCACACATGCTAGGCAAGTGTTCTACAACTGTACTGCATCCTCAGACCCTTTTTAATTTTTTGAGACAGGATCTCACTAAATTGCACAGGTTGCCTCAGGCCTTGAACCTGTGATGACCCTGCCTTGGGCTCCTGAGATGCAAGATTACAGGCATACATCATGGCATTGGGTTTACAAATTATTCCTAATAGCAATACGGTAAGTGTATACTATAAACAGATTCCTTAAAATGTAATTTAGGTTGCAGGAAAGAGGGATTTTATAACATTCAACATTCCAACATTTTTCCTATTCTAAAATTAAGCTTAAAAATTTAAATATGTGTGGCATATAATCTGCTTCCTATAAAACTTTATGAAAAAAATATAGGCATTACAAAATCTCCTATAAAAGCTACTTTTTAAAAATAGGAAGTTAAGTTTTCCATGTATTAGGCTGCTGACAATTTCCTAAGTTTTCCTCTTTTGATCTGAATCACTGAAGAATGTGGTATCACATTTATGGGTTTAATAAGTTCCATCTTATCCTGTAAGTTTAACTATTCTAGTTAGGTCACTAGGGGCTGGGATTTAGCTCAGTTGGTAGAGCAGCTCTGCAGTCTCTGAGGTCCCAAGTTCAAGTCCCAGCACCCAATAATGGGAGAAGGACATGGCAATCCACTCCTGAGGCAATCCTGAAACAATCAGCCATTGAAAACCCTAAGAGCCTCACTATGAATTGCACACAACTCAACGGCACCTAACAACAACAGTTGGGTCACTACTTAGTTGCATTTCTTTGTATTCTTCTTTAGTGACTTGTCCTGATTTCACGTTTTGAATACTTTCAAGTTTCATATTTGTACTACTGTGGGTTTGACTAAGTCAGAACACAATATGTGAATGCCAAATGTGTATGAATGTCAAATGTAGAAAAGCTACTGAAGCAATTACAGTACACACACAAAAGGGCTACCAGGCCCTGAAAAGCTGTAGAGAAATCCTCCCAGCTGTAGCATATGACAGCTGTTTGTTCCATGCACAGTACTCATTTTGATATTTTAATAATTATACCCAAAATCAGTATGCTTCTTTGAGCTTGCCAAAGATTTCACCTGTATTCTCCCTGGATGGCATGATATGTGTGCTAAACAATTAAAGGCTGTGTTCACTTTAGAGCTTGGTATAACTGCCAGGTTTACTTTTAGGTATTTTGTGCCTTGGACACAATTTAGTCCTGGACTCCAAAGCAGCTGATAGTAACTGCAGAAGGGAATTAAGAAAGACATTTACTGCTTGCCACATCATTTGCAACAGTAAACTCCATTAAAGGAAAGTCATTAATAAACAAGAGAGCAACTTCTAACCCAACAAAAGAAAACTTTTTATCTAGTTAGTTCCTAAAACGCATTAATCTTCTAAAAATAAATTAAAAGTAGGGCATGTTTATTAAAAAAGGGATAGTACACATAAATCAGAGATGTGACATTTCTCCCAGAACAACACTTGAGGTCAGTTGTGGTCAGAAATTCCGGTGTTATACAATCTACAAATATGAAACAAACAAAAGATTGTTTTATAGAAATTAACCAATATTTTTACCCAAAAAGTGACCTTTTTGCAAAGAAACAGGATATATCCCTCATTGATAATCTTATAAAATATTTTTCTGTGCAAATACCAACATGCACATATCCCAGTGTCTATAAACTCGTGCTGAAACCAGAGCACTGTGGTGTCTGTTACATCTCATTCATTTGGCACAATCTCTAGCAGTAAATCATCACGGGGAAAAAAAAAACTACACACTAATGTTATTAGACAGTAAAATGAATATGTTCAGCAAATCCTGGGGTTTAATAAGTCTTTGATTAAATTTAAATAAATTGTGTCAACAGGCTGGCAATATTACTATTCATTCTTAATAAAACTAACAAGAAGATCAAATAACTAGGAACTAAAATAGCATTGGGAAGCAGTCATAAAAGATGTATGATGAAAAAGTGAACACGGCATCAGTTTCAACAGGTAGCACTGGATAACTTTTCTAAACCGCCATCTGAAGGACCTATACAGCCCCTGAAAACATGGTTGTTAACACCAGGTTCTGTGCTGTTCCTACACTTATAGATGACATTCTCTTAAATGGGCAAAGGAACAAGTATTAAGTTCAATCCTGTCTTTGAGTAGGTGATAGCAATACAAATACCCAAAACAGAGGGGAATGTGGGGAAAAGGCACACATTTCCTTATGTACCCAAATTTACTGTATAATAATAAAAAAGCAATGACAACTGTTCAAGGCCCTACCTGTGCTTTTTGATGCCATTGGAGAGTGCATCTCCCCCACCAGAATCTTTTCCTTCGGACATTCTCTGTTTTCTAGTGCCCAAGCACTCTTCTTCCTCTCCAAAGGAGTGTGCCGTCACTGCTTCCAATCGACTCAAGGACTGCTCAGACTCGGAATCTGCGGCAGAGCAGGGTCATTGTGAATGAACTGAACTTTGGTGCGAGGCTTCTGTAACAATGGATATCTCCCTTAATGCATCAGGCTTTGAAACTCAAGCAGCCTACTTTGTCCTTCAACAATCCATCTGTTAAACACCTTCTCAGGGATTTCTGAGAACCTGCACCCAATAAGACTCAAGTGGATTTATGAAACAGATGTACACTTATATAAAATTATAATTAAACCAATTTTATACATTGAGATTTCCAAAGATTATTCAATATATTAAGAAATCATATTTTGTGGTGCCCCTACCCAATTTCTATGATCTTCCCTCTCAAAACATCTTAAGCATAACTTAGAAAAACAAGTTCAATTTTTAAAACTTGTATATAGTGGAAAAGCTGTAGTAGTTATATTTATGAGAAATTTAAATCACAATACTATAGCCATAAAAGGGAAGGTAATTCAAAAGTAAATTTAAAATATTTTTCCAGTATGATATTTAAGTCCTTAAGAGCAGAAGCCTGAAGCATCCATGTACCAATTATTAGGTAGATGTTTTTAGAAAGAAATGTTATATTCCCAGTTGGCTACGTATTCCGAGTGGAGCCATCTGCCTGTTTGAGAATAATAATATGACTCATTTTTGTATAATCCATGACAGTTTTCAGGCACTTTCACATACTCCATCTCCCCTGAGCATCTCCAAGACGCTTTTTTGAAGGTGGGGTTATTAACAAGTGTGCTATTTGTCTCACGGCTTGTGAACAGGCAAGCCAGGATCTGTTTGTTTGGTTTTTTTGTTGCTGTTGTTGTTAGTACTACAGGGCTGAACCCAGAGGTGCTCTCATACTTTTCAAGCACTCTACTCCTGAGCTTCCCCCCAGCCCCTTTTAAAAATTTTTTAACTTGAGATAAGTTCTCACTAAGTTATACAGGTTGCCTCTGGCCCAGAACCCCTGCATCCATCTCCTGAGTCACTGAGATTATAGGCCTGTGCCACTGAGGCCAGCTCAAAACAGGATCTGAAACCAGTTTTCTGCCTCCTTGTTTAACACTTTATTTCAGTTCAAAGCAGTAGTCACTCAATTTCCTTAAAACTTTACATGGAGCCTCGGTTTTCTTTTTTTTTATTAGAAATTTTTAATGTACAACTTAATGTGCTTCATTCTGACATGCATTTCACTGTGACATTTCCATACATGCGTGTCAATGTACATTGCACAGATAAATTCTCCCTTACCCTCTTGTGCACCTCCTCCCCTGTCCTGCCCCACCCCCCCACCAAAGGCCTCTCTTCCACTTGCATGTCTTTTTGTGGGAATATTGTTCTATATATCCTTGGATCCCACTTATGTTTAAGGTTGAAACTTTTTCTGTAGTGATCTATCTTTTTATATTGTCAGTAATATTACATGAATTTTCTAGCCCATTTGTATTATTACCATTCTTTGGTATTATTGGTATTATAATTATTTCCTGAACTATTAAAGTTGGAGCCTCAGATTTTATTTAAATGGAAATTTGATATCACCTGTAACTTCCCATTTTGACTATCTACTCAACCTGCCCTCAACTTTAGGAAAGACCTGGACATTCACTGAAGTAAACTTTCTTAACCACATTTATTGACAGTAGGCTAACAACAAAATGATTTAGGGTTTTCATTCTCCCCCTGCATTCTACAATTCCACCAAAAGCATAAACTCTTATTGGTGCCACATTAAAGTGATTCAGAAAAACAACTGCTGATCTACAGTGTTCATTGCCCAGCACAGGTTGGACCAAACAGGACACCTTGAGCTGTGATGCTGGACTCTTGGAATGATGTACTTACAGAAAGCCTACAGATTGATCTCACATTTCTCATAGAAACATACTTGTCGTCGTCGTTGTTAGGCGCCATCAAATTGTGTGTGACTCACAGTGACCCTCAGAGGTTTTCAATGGCTGATAGTTTTGGGATTGCCTCGGGAGTGGATTGCCACATCCTGCTCCCATTTTTGTGGTGCTGGGAATCAAACTGGGGACCTCAAAGACTGCAGAGCAGCACTCTACCAACTGAGCTAAATCCCAGCCCCAATAGAAACATACTAGTACTCTGTTATCCACAGTTTTCCTTTCTGTGATTTCAGGTAGGGTGGTCAACCATGATTCAAAAACATTAAATAATAAATCCCAGGAAGAAACAACTTATAAGTTTTAAGTTGTGTGTCATTCTCAGTAGCATGATAAGCTCTCAGGTCATCCACCCTGCTCTGCCTAAACCTAAGCCACATAAGGCACACAAGGCAGAAAGGGGATCCAGCCATTTTCTGTAGTAGGCAGTGTGGTGGTATCAGCTACCAAGAGAGGTAATGCAATTGTAAAAGTTAAAAAAACTGAAAGTGATACTTAGCAGAGGCAAGAGAGCTATTCCAAGGGAACAACACAGCCAAAATCTCAATCAAAGATGGCAAAAGCCATCTTGGATGGGGAATTGGGTGGGAAAACTTGTTTCACATAAAAAATCAAGAATTTAGAGAGCCAACAACTCTGTCTGCATTAGTATTATTTAAGATCCATTCTTAGTTTATAATTTAGATGTCAAGTCAAAAAGCAACCAAACAAAAAGCCTCTAGCATTCCTGAAACATTACTATGTATAGAATATTGTGTTTGCAATTTAAGAGATACAAATTATAAGGCAGGGACTTGCCCACTAAAAAGATTTTTCTTTTTTCTTTTTGTCCAAAAGAAAGGATGATGTACAGTAAACAAGAGGTAGTAAGAGCTTCTGTGAAGCAAAAAACAGACTTTTCCCAAAACAAAATTTCAATACAGTGAATCCACTGTGACGATGTAATTACCTTCATCAGTATTAGTCACTTTAGGAACATGTGCTTGAGACCACGGTGCTCACTGCCAGGGATATGCCATTGGATGGCAGTGCAGATCCTTGCCCTGTGTGGCTAGCAGCACTTGACCCACTGTGTCTCCTCTCCTAGCCATCTCTCTTCTACTGTCTCCCAGTTCCCACACCTCTTCTTTCCCTCTCCCTCCATCTTAACTCCTCCATACCTTGTTCCTAAATTCCTCCTCTAAAATAACCAGCTTAATCCCATCCTTCACCTGAAGGGTTTTGACAAAGGTAACTAATTACCTCCACATTGCAAAGCCCAATGGCCATTTTTTCAATTATAATTCTGACTCTGCTTGTTTCTCCCTTCCTTGTATCATGTGCAAGGCATGTAGGATTCAAAGAACAGTAAGATATGTTCCCTGTCCATACTTCAACAAAAGTAGATTGTTTGGGGAAAAAAATGAGTGCAGTAAATTTTTCTAGGTGTAGTAACAGAAGTCTGAATGGGGGCAGTGGGCCACAAAAGAGGCATCAAGCAATTTTACTGTGGAGAAGAGTGTCAGAAAAGGATGTGGCTACTGATTGAGCTGAGTAAGCTGACAATACAACTGGGGGAAGGCAACAGAGTTATAGTAAAGGAACTGTTTCAGGCAAAGTAAACAGCATGACCTAGCTCAGGGAGCAATACAGTACTCAGTAAGATGGCAGAGGAAGACACAGAGGTGGGAAGCAGGCTAAGAATCAGTCATGAAGTTGACTTATATAGGATGAAGAAAAATCAAAGACAAGCACTGGAGTCAAAGAGGATGTAAAATGAAGCAAGGAATGAGGTAGTACCACTACATGCCATGAAGTTCTACACTTGCTATTGTTGTTGCTGTTGCTGTCAAGTTGGGCCTAGTCTCATAGCAATCCTCCTAGGGTTTTTGATGGTTGATTGTTTCGGGCTTGTTTCTGGAATGGATTGCCACATCCTTCTCCCATTTTTGCAGTGCTGGGGATCGAACCTGGGTTCTCAAAGAGTGTAGAGCAACACTACCAAATGAACTCAACCCCAGCCCAATCTATACCTGCTACAGGTAATCAAATTCTGAGCATCCTAGCTTCAATGGCAAAGGAGGAAACGGTCAGTTAGATGGTTTATAGCAGTGGCCCCAAACCAGGGATTGGTTTCATGGATGATTCTTCTACACACAGGTTTGGGGGAGGATGGTTTCGGAATGATTCAAGCAATTGGGAGTGGCTGTGAATACAAAGGAAGCATGGCTCAATGACCCATTTCTCACCTTCTGCTGGGTGGCCAGTTTCCTAACAGGTCACTGACAGGTACTGGGGTACTGACAGGTACTGGGGTACTGGGGTACTGACAGGTACTGGGGTCACTGACAGGTACTGGGGTACTGGTTTATGTACCCATGAGATAAAAACTAGTTGCTTAAAACTAGTTATTTTTGGTACTATGAACAGAGGGTATGATGTATATAGTGTGAAAAAGACTTATTTTATTGGCAATAGAGAACTATTCTTAATAGATTACATCTTCTTAGCATTATTTCTAGTATTGCATTGTTTCACAGAGACTGCAATTCTAATGCATTTAAATTCAAACATGTTCAGCTAAATCAAACGATGGTAGCCCTTCGTGATTCTTATTTCCCACTGCATTTTCCCTTCATAAACATATATGTTTCTATAATAAGCACAGAAGCCACAGCCACTGTGTTTTTCTGATCAAAGACAAAGTCTATCTATTTAAAGTGACTTACAAGTTTTCTGGTAAATTGGTAATAGACTTTAGTGGCTCTGAGGTGATAGTTTAATCTTAAAACTGCAGGCTTTTCCATTTTGCTCACACATGTGAGTATGAATAGGCCACATGTTATCTTCTATCACCATTACTGGGAAATATGTTAATGCTTCAGAGGAGAACGAAATATCATCTCACCTACGTGCTGCTACACAGTTCTCTTACAGCAGACTAACACAATACTCTTTAAAATGAACAAAACAACAACAATAACAACAACAACAACAAGGGGCGGAAAGAATGGGGATTTAATGCTTAATACATACGGATCTTCAGTTTGGGATGAGGAAATAGTTTTGGAGATAGGTGGTGTGATAGTATGGATCTTACATGTTCCGCAAAGGCTTGTGTGTTGAAGGATTAGTCCCCAGCGTTGCACTGGAGGGAGTGGTAGAAACGTTAAGAGGTGGGGTCTAGTGGGATGTCTAGTGGGTAATTGGGGGTCTGCCCTTGAAGGGGATGGTGGGCCCCAGCCTCTTCTTCTCCCTCTCTTCTACTTTCTGGACATGAGGTGAACTGTTTTGCCCCACAACATGCTCTTGCCAAGGTGTGCTGCCTTGCCATGGGCCTGAAAGCAACAGGACCACCTAATAATAGAACAAAACCCCCAGAACTGTGAGCCAAAATAAATCTTTGTTCTTTATTAACTGATTATCTTAGGTACCTGTTAGACTGATGGAAAGCTATCATAGACAGTGATGATAGCTGCACACTTAAAAATGGTGAAAATGGTAAATTTTATGTTATATAATTTTCTAATATAAAAACAGTAACAAGAAAACAGAAACAAAATTTTAAACAAAGCTGGGTGCAGTAGCACACGCCTGTAATCCCAGTGAGTCAGGAGGAAGAGGCAGGAGGACTGCAAGTTCAAGACAAGAGGCAGCCTGTATAACTTAGTGAAACCCTGTCTCAAGGTAAAGAAATGATAATAATAATAAGAGGAAAAGTAATAAAAGGGGCTGGAGGTGTAGTTCAGTGGGAGAGTGCTTGCAAAGTAGGCACAAGACCCTGGGTTCAAACTCCTAGTCAAAGAATAAAATAAAATTAAATTGAAATTAAAATAAATTAAAAAAGAACCTTCAAACAAAAGCCTGTCAATCCAAAGCCAGTGATATATCATGTTGGATGCATGAACTGTGTTTCATCTCCATGCCAATTACAAAAGATAACCATATAGCAACAAAATTGTTTTTTCTGCAGATATATTTTTAAATGTAGCAGTAATTTGTTTTAACAATAAATCCAGTTAGATTTTAGACAATGTTAGCCTTTCATTATTATTTCCCACTGCATTATCCCCTTATAAATAGAGGTTTCAATGAGAAAAGTTACTCAAAAATTTCAGGATACTTCACTGACCCCTGAAAAATTAGGAAATTCTGTATAGCCCTAAAGATGGGAAATGGAAAATATGGTATGTATTTATTTGTAGATTTATTCTCATCTAGTTCCAAAAGGATGCAGGTGACTTATAATTACTACATGTTTTATAGAAAAGTATCAGAATAACACTTTGAAAACACTATATTTTACAAGATAAATACCCTAGTTTACAGAGAAGCACTAAAGTAGAAAGAATCTTTACCTGATTAATTTCAATTATAACAGAAATATTAATAGAACGGCTAAAAAAAATCCAAAGTTGGTTTTAATTTAACAGTCTTCAATGGCTCAGATCTTTAAAGTTATGTCATATTAGAACACAGAATTTTAAAAATTATAAATGTTGGTGAGGTACAGAGTAGTAAGATATTTGCAATCTCCATTATGCCATCTGTTACATTGTTTTGCTTATACATTCAACTTGCATGTCTTACAGAACCATTATTTCCCATATTGATATAGTTGCATCATATATTTTGGGAGTTTCCTCTTCTCCTTTTCCCCTCTACTTTACTTTCACTCCCGTTTCCCCATTCCCCAACCTCCACTCCCACCCACAAAACCCCTCCTCACTTCTTTTAACTTTATATTTTTCCTTTTAAGATACGTATAAATGCTCATTTTTATATGTCTCACATGTATAGTTTTATTTATTTATTTACTTTTTCTTGCTTTAAGATAGATTTAGCTCCCACATATGAGTGAGAACATATAATATTTCTCTTTTTGGGAGTGAGTTAGGTCATGTAAGATGATGTTCTCTAGCTCCATCTGTTTTGCTGCCAATGACAGTATTTCATTCTTCTTAATTACTAAGTAATATTTCATTGTGTCTATATACCACAGTTTTTCAATCTATTCCTATTGATGGACATTTTGGTTGATTCCATATCTGTGTGTGATTGTGAAGAATGCTGCATTAAATATGGAGGTGCAGGTGTCCCTGTGGTGTGATGACTTATCTTCCTTTGGGTATATTCTCAGGACTGGTATAGCTGGGTCATATCGCAGTTCTATTCTTAATTTTCTAAGGTATCTCCATATTGATTTTCAATGTACCTAATTTACAGTCCCACTAGCAGTATAAAAGGGTTCCTTTTTCTCTGTATCCTCACCGCATTTGTTATTATTTATTTTGTTAATTTTGGCCATTCTTAGTGGAGATGGAATATCAGTGTTGTTTTGATTTACATTTCCCTAATGGTTAGGGATACTGAACATTTTCCCATGTGTTTCTTCATTTGAGAAGTGTCTGTTCAGTTCCATTGTCCATTTATTTATTGGGTTGTCATCTTAGTGTTTGCTTTGTTAAGTTCTTTGTACATTCTAGCAATTGGTCCTCTCTCAGATATGTAGGATGCAAAAATTGTCTCCCATTCTATGGGGTCTCTCTTTGATTATTTCCTTTGCTGTACAGAGCTTTTTAGCTTCATGTAATCCCATTTGTCAATTCTTGGTGCAGTTTTCTGGGCAACTGGAGTCTTGTTGAGGAAATACTTGCCAATGCCTACGTGTTGGAGCACATTTTCTATCTTTTCTTCTAGTAGCTTTAAGGTTTCTGGTTTAATGTTGAGGTCTCCAACCCATTTCAAGTTGACTCTCATACAAATTGATAGATACAGATAGACACAGATCTAGTTTCCCATTTTCAGTCTTCTGCAGATGGAAATCCAGTTTTCCCAGTACCATTTGTTGAAGAGGCTATCTTTTCTCCATTGAATGTCCTTAGTCCCTTTGTCAAAAATCAGGTGGCTATATATGCATGAGTATTATCTCTGAGTTTTCAATTCAGAACACAGAATTATTTTAAACACATTTCAGACTGAATATGGTCCCTATTTTGGTTTGGCCAAGAAGTGTCCTCCAAAAGGCTTACGTGCTGAAGATGTGGCTCCCCAATACAATGTTCAGAGGTGGGACTTTTGGGAAGTGATTGTATCATGAAGGTGCTAGCCTAATCAATCAAGTAATTCACTGATGGATTTATAGTTGAATAGATTGTTGGGAGGTGGTGAAAGCTGTGGAAGCAGGGGCCTGAATAGAGGAAGTGGGTTGCTGGAGGTATGACTTTGAAGGGTAGTATATTTTCTCCAACCTCTTTCTCTCCCTCCTTGGCCACCAGGAAATAAGCAGCCCCTTCAGTCACATGCACTCACTGCAATGACATTCTCCCTCACCATAGGCCCGCTCAATGGAGCCAGCCAACTGTAGACTGAAACCTCTGAAACCGTGAGCCCAAGTAACTCTTTCCTCCTTTAAGCTGATTTGCACAGGTATTTTGTCACAGTAACAAAAAATAACTAACAACAGTCCTCTTTGTCATCCAATTAGCTGGAAACAAATGGTTGTGATTGGGTTACTGTGACTCTAACTTTTCTCTAGAATTAAGAGGATCCTTACCTCTACCCTAATTTTCTGAATAAAGAAGCTTTTCAGGGGCTGGTTTGTTAATTTTCTTCTACCATTAAAAGATTGAAAGAAGAGGTCAGAAAGTTTACTATATAAACATGCCAATAATTCTTAAGATAATCCTGATAAACAATTTTTTTAGCATGACCTTTGAAAACTAGTCTGAGAACAAATAGTACAAAGGAGCAAGATGTAGAAAAACTGTGGATAATGTCCAAATCACCCTTCCTTCTTTTACTTAAGGTAATAGGAAATGGCCAGGAAACACACAGGCTCAACTTAACATTTTCATTGTTTATAATTTCCCATGAACTAGGCATGTTCTAAAAATGTCCACAGCAACCCAAGGTACAGCTTAAAATATCAGTACCAATTTTTATTTAGGCTTAAGGTATCATTGCATAAACTCAAAATAACACAGTAAATAAACAAAATCTATCACATTTAAAATACATTATAAACTGAAACTCAAGATGAGTCCAGAAGCAGCTGCCAAGAGACTGCTATAATAATTTACTAAGGAAGTAACAAAACTATGAAACAGAATGTTGGCATCACACAACAAGGGTCATGAGACATTCTAGACATCCTCTATGAATGATGTCTAAGGTCAAAATCAACAAAAGCAGTGTTTCTAGTGACAGAGTTTCTTAAAAGTACTGGTTTGTCCCCAAATAAATCTAGTATTATTTCTACAACTTGCAAAATCTGCACATGTACCTGAAAAGGAAGAATTATATTAACTATGGTATGTGGGCTACTGAAAAAAAATTTTTGTTTTTGAGACAGGATATTACTTATGTAGTCCAGGCTGGGCTTCAACTTGCCATCCTCCTGCCTCAGTCTCCCAAGTGCTACCCAGCACCCAGCTCTGGAAAATCTTCAGTGTATTTGTTTTGAAGTACAAAGTCCAAAGCTTCCCAATTTGTCTTGTTGACATCCTTTCTTAAAACCAGTTTCAGGAAGGTCATAGATGCATTTACTCTGCAAAGAAAATAATTCTAGAACTAAAGACCAGTTATAGAATAATCATAATTAGCTAGACATTGTAGTGCACACCTGTAATCCTAGTGACTTGGGACACTAAGACAGCTGGATCTCAGATTCAAGGACAGAAGCAACCTATGCAACTTAAGAAGACTGTCTAAAAAAAAAAAAAAAGAAAAGAAAAGAAAGGAAGAAAAGAAAAGAAGAAAGAAAAGGGGTGAGAAGTGCAGCTTAGTGGTAGAACACTTGCCTGAGTTCAACTCCCACTACTGCCAGTAATAATAACAACAACTATAATCCATAATTACAAAAAGTACTTTTGGATTACTTTAACAAACCAACATTTATTCAAGTATCTACCAAAAGTTAGGTAAAAGATTAACCATTAAGAGAGTTTGGAAAGATTAATGATATGGTTAGTATCCTCTACATACATGAAAGTGTATGTTTTAACACGTGTTTGTGGGAACAGGGAAAGAAGTCACTCACAGGGAAACTAAGATTAGGTTCTAAGGAGATAACAAGAGCTGCAGTGGGAAGAACAAACACAACTTTAAGGCAGGGAGAGAAAATGCTGGGTATTGGGAGAAGTATACAGCTCTAGGACCTGAAAGAACAAGGTGAGTGGCCGAGATTACCTGAAATAGCTATAGAGGTGGGCAGGCAGAGAGAAAAGACACAGTTCTCAGAAGTTGGGCATTAAACTGGGTCACATAACAGAGGCTGGACTTTAACTTGCATGCAATGAGGAGTGAGTGGGTGTTTTTCTTGAGAGTGATTAACATCTGTATTACATTTTACACATGGCCCTGATGTATCCTTTCCCACAACTATAGTAATGATTACCACAGACTTGGTGGCTTAAACAACAGAAACTTCTTGCTGTTGTTTGGTGCCATCAAGTAGGGCCCAACTCACAGAAACTTAAGAGTTTAATAATTCTGGAGGCCAGAAGTCTAATATCGGTTTCACTGGATCAAAATCAGTGTTGACAGGACCACACTCTATCTGGAGGCTCTAGGGGAAGGTCCATGCCACCTCTGGTGACTGCCAGCATTCTTGCACTCATGGACACATCATTTCAGCCTTGGTCGCCATCCTCATGTCAGTTGCCCTCTGTGTCTGTCTAAGCTCTCTCTGCCTCTCTCTTATAAGGATACTTGTGATGGAATTTAGGTCCAACCTAGATAATTGATGATGATCTCACCTCAAAATCCTTAACTCAACCATACCTGCAAGGATCCCATTTTCTACATAAGGTAATATTTACAAGTTTCAGGGATCAGGACATGGATATGTGTGGAGGACTGTTTTTCAGCATACCACACTCAATGATAAATAATATAGAAGACGGATAGGGACAACGATTAGGATTATGGAGAACTGTCAGGAAGACAGCATCATAGTCTGGGGTCAAAAAGAGGGGGAGCCTGGACTGAGGCACCAGCAGAAGAGTCAAGGGAGGAAATGCAGAACAGCAGAGAAGATAAGACATCTAGATCTTGAGGAGGGGAGCAAGAAAAAAAGAGTGAAAAATGACATTTACTTTAGAGTGCTCACAGTGTGTAGATGACAGTGCCATTATCCAAGTTCAGGACTACAGAAGGACACAGAATAGGATGACACATCCAATTTCCTTCACAGAGTTTGAGGTGCTTTGGTCACATAGAAATTTTCAGTAAACAGAAAAAAGGAAAGGACTAACAAGAAATCTGACTCCTCCACAGAAAACTGGCCCTCTATTTCACGTAATTTAGCCTTGAAAATGTACTCCAAAATCTACCAGCTCCAACACTTGAACCCCTAATATGTGCGAGAATCTATGCTAGTTGCTAAGGACACAAAGTTCCTCATGGAATATAATATCTGGGTGAAGGGCAGGGCTGACAAAAACAAAACAAAACAAAACAAAAAACAAACAAACAACAAAACAAAGCAAACAAAAAAGCTATTATACAAACCAGTAAAAAGTTTCAACCAGGCTTCCCTAAACCCTGAGCACAGCTCAGAGGTATGCTGTCTACTAGAGCAATAGAGACAAGAGAGAAACTTTCCATTCTCACAAACATTGCTTTTACTCAACCACTTGTCACGTCTTACCTAAGACCCTAGAACCTCAAATAGATCTTTACTCCTAAAAGACAAGTATTCTAGTAGAATGTGAATTTGAGTATGTACCATGTCTTGTTTTTTTTTTCCCTTGAATTCCTGATTTTTAGTGTAATGCAAGCATAAGATTCTACAATGTTTATAAAGAGGATAAAACTTTAAAAATATCCTAATCTGACATTATATCAGGCATGTTTAAGCCATGGCCCAGGACAGCCAGTAATGTAGCCTCATAAAATTTTTCACCATTGCATGCTTTTTTAGCATTTATTTTATGACTCCCCCACCCCTTATTATGTATACAGACTAACTATATTATATAATTTATGTGTGGTCCACAACAATTTCTCTTTACTTGATGTGGCCCACAGATGCTGAAAGGTTGGACATACCTGCCCTACATACTTATCTTTTGGATCCTTACTATAATTAAAATACTTCAGTAGAATCTTGTAACAGGATTCACTACAAACTGTTCCTAAATACCATCCTAGCTTTATCTCCCATCATTACACCCCAGAATCCAAATCACTCACCACTGATGAAGCCATGACACCATTCATATGGTCTTTGAAAATTATTCCCCTCTACCTCTGCAAGCGTTTCAATCCTCCACAGAGAATATTCCCCCCATCTGTCTGGAGAATTTTACTGAACCTTCAAAACACTCCTTAAATGTCATTTATTTCATGATGCTTCCTTCAACTTTCCCAGTGAGTTGCCTCTCCAATTGCTTCAACACACTTCACATATTGTTTAGGTGTATTTATTCATTTACCTATCCAACAAATATTTACTGAGTACTACTTTTGTCTAGCATTATTCTAGGGGCTAGAAACATATCCACAAAATAAACAAGACCCCCTCATTGAGTAGTTTACAGTCTAGTTGTGGGAGATCAACAAGTAAACATTTATTATGTGAAAGGAGCTAGGGGGAGATAAGAAAAAGGGACAGAAAATGACAGGGTAAAGATCTCTCTGAGCAGAAGAATGAAGTGAGAGAAAAGTATTATAGAAGAAAGAGTTCCAGGCAGAAGAAATAATGAAGAACAGAGGCCTGAGGGAAGGCATGCCTGGTGAGTTCAAGAACTAGCACTGACATTAAGTGTGATGGCAGAAAGAGAGTGAGAGGGACAGAGGCAGGTCTCAGGAAGGTATAAGAGAGCCAGAACACCTAGCACTCTGGCTTTTCCTCTGGCTGAGAGGCAAAGCCCTAGAAGCCTATCTGCTCTGTGCAGATAGTCTATGTGAACAGATTCACGTGTGGAAAGGATCTCTATGAAGGCAGTCAGTGCTCAAACACTGTGAGAGATAAGGTAAAAGCAGAGACACCAGTTAAGAGAGCTCCTATAATCATCCAAGAGTCTGCAGCCATAGCCTTGTGGCATCTGATCCCGTCAGATCTCGGAAGCTAAGCAGGGTTGGGCCTGGTTAGTACCTGGATGGGAGACCACCTGGGAACACCAGGTGTTGTAGGCTTGGGAGAAAGACCTGGCAACCCACTCCCAAAAATCCAATCTGCCACTGAAAACCCTATGAACAGCAGAGAAGCACTGACAACAGTGTTTCCCCTGTTGTATGTAGGGTCACTATGAGTCAGATACGGACTCCATGGCACCTAACAACAACAACATAACCATCCAGGTGAGAGATGATTGGGGCCTACACATGCCTAGTATTAGGAGATATGGCTAGATTCTACTACCTTCTGAAGGTAGATCTGACAGGATCTGCTGATGGAATGAATGTGAGAGGAAAAAATAAAGGAGTCTGTGATAGAAAATGTAACGGTCCTCAGACTTGGCCTCCACAAGTGGAAATCTTCCATTCAGTAAGATACAAAAGACTAAGGAAGGGGCAGGCTTGTGAGCAGAAATCACTACTTCTCTTCTAGACATTTAAAGACATTCAACAAGTCCCATTATACAGTTGAGAGAATTCATTGAGTAGATATTTAGATGTGAGGCCTTAGATTCTGCATAGGCACCAAGCTCCCAGGAGATGTCCATGCTATTTGTCAAGAAACCACATTTTGAGTACAAAGAGTCTAGAGAGTAAATGTAGAAAGAAAAGAGGAAAGGTTCAGCAACTATACCCTGAGCCCAGGAAGAATACTGAGAAAGGACCTCTCCATTAAGTATCAGAGCATTATAATGATGACCTATTTGAAAAAAAAAATGCAGTGCTATGGTACGAAAAAACACGCAAATAGAGAATGTTCAAGAAGAATGATGGGAAAGGAAAGTGGTGTGAAATCAAGGATGTATTTTTAAAGATAAGAACAAAGAAAAATTAATTACTTGGGAGACTAAGTGCTATATAACATCCTTATATAAGTGAGAGGGCCTGGGATTCCAGGCACAAATGGAGACATTGGCTTCAGTGAAAGACCTAACATTCATCATTGTAGGGTACAGAGGGCACAATGTGGGGATACATAGGCACATATTTTGGTGGCTCTGGTAGTGGAAACAAAAGGAGCTTCTCACTGCCATAAACAATGTCTTCAGGTGGAGCAGAGTGGAGGAAAAGCTATTAGAAATTCTACGTAAGAGGGAGCTCTCCTAAACTCATTCTATGAAACCACCATCACCTAAACCAAGCAAGAATACATCTAAGAAAGGAAACTACAGACCAATTTCCCTAATGAACACAGTTGTAAAAATTCTCAACAAAATCCTGGCAAACCGAATTTAGTAATAGATTAAAAAGATTATTAATCATAACCAAGTGGGATTCATTCCATATATGCAAGTTTGGTTCAACATACAAAAATCGATAATGCAATCTGACATATCAAGAGACTTGCAAACAGAAACTTCATGATCATCTCAATCGATGCTGAGAATCCCTTTGACAAAGTGCAACACCTTTTCATGATAAAAACCCTGGAGAAGATAGGCATAACAGGGAAATATCATAAAGCCCATTTATGACAGACCAACAGCCAATATCATATTAAATGGAGAAAAACTGAAACCATTTCCTCTAAGATCAGGAAGAAGACAAGGATGCCCACTCTGTCCTATCTTACCTACCATTGTGATTGGAGTCCTAGCTAGAGAAATCACACAAGAGAAAGAAATCAAAGGGATACAGATAGGCAAAGAAGAGGGCAGATTATCCTTATTTGTGGATGACATGATACTTTACCTAAAGGACCCCAAAAACTCCTCTAGAAAATTTTTAGACCTAATTAACTCCTTTAGCAAGGTGGCAGGACACAAAATTAACACTCAAAAGTCAGTACCCTTCCTTTATACCAACTGTGAGCGGGAAGAGAAGGAAATTAAGGCTACAATTCCTTTCATGATAGTCCACCAAAACCTTTTACTTAGGAATCAAATCTCACTAAAGATCCTGGAGATCTCTACAAGGAAAACTTCAAAACATTAAAGAAAAAAATCTCAGAGGATACTAGAAGGTGGAAGGATCTCCTGTGCTCATGGATTGGGAGAATCAATATTGTAAAAATGGCTATACTACCAAAAGCTATCTATAGATTTAATGCAATCTCCATTAAAATTCCAATGACATACTTTGCAGAAATAAAGAAAATAATCCAAAAATTCATATGGAGACACAAAAGATCACATATAGCCAAAACATTCTTAAGCTGCAAAACTGGTGCAGATGGGATCCCAGTCCCTGACTTTAAACTATACTACAGGGCTATAGTAGCAAAACTAGTTTGGTACTTGCACAAAGATAGATCTGAAGACCAGTGGAACAGAATTGAGGACCCAGAGATACACCAGTGCATCAATAGCCACCTGATCTTTGACAAAGGAGCTAAGCAGACAAATTGGAGAAAAGACAGCCTCTTCAACAAATGATGCTGGTAAACTTGGATTCTCACCTGCAGAAAAATAAAAACAGACCTGCACCTCTCAATCTGCATAGGAGTTAACTCAAAATGGATAAAAGACCTCAACATAAAACCAGAAACCTTAAAATTATTAGAAGAAAAGATAGGCAACATGTTCCAACATACAGGCATAGTAAAGCATTTCCTTAATAAGACTCTATTGCACAGGAAATTGCAACAAGAATAAATGGGATTACATGAAATTAAAAAGCTTCTGTACAGCAAAGGAAACAACAGAATTAAGGAAGACCCCACTGAATGGGAGAAAATCTTCACATCCTACACTTTTGACAGAGGACTAATTTCCAGAATTTACAAAGAACTCAAGAAAGCAACTCCCAAGAAAACAAATAATTTAATACACAAGTGGGCAAAGGAACTGAATAGACAGTTTTCAAATGAAGAAGTTCGTAAGGCCATGAAGTCCCTGAAAAAATGCTCAATAATCCTAGCCATTAGGGAAATGCAAATCAAAACCACTCTGAGATTCCACCTAATTCCTATAAGAATGGCCAACATCAACAAAACAAATAACAACAAATGACGACAAGGTTGTGGAGAAAGAGGAACCCTCTTATACTGTTGGTGGGACTGTAAATTGGTTCAACCACTTTGGAACTCAACATGGAGATACCTCAGAAAACTAAAAATAGAACTGCCATACAACCCAGTTATACCACTACTGAGAATATACCCAAAGGGAGAGGAGTCATCATACCATATAGACACCTGCATCTCCACATTCAATGCAGCACTTTTCACAATAGCAAGGATATGGAACCAACCAAGGTGCCCATCAACAGAAGAATGGATAAAAAAATTATGGTACATATCCACAGGGGGCTGGGATTTAGCTCAGTTGGTAGAGCACCACTCTGCAGTCTCTGAGGTCCCAGGTTTGATTTCCAGCACTGCAAACATGGGAGGCAGACATGGCAATCCACTCCTGAGGCAATCCTGAAACAATCAGCCACTGAAAAGTCTATGAGGGTCGTTATGAGTCAGACATGACTCAGCACCTAACAACAACAACAACAACATATACACAATGGAATACTACTCAGCAATTACAAAAAAGAAAAAGAAATAATGTATTTGCAGCAAAATGAATAGAACTGGAGAACATCATTTTAAGTGAATGAACACAAGCCCAAAAAGAGAAATACTGCTTATTGTCACTTATATGTGGTAGCTGAACTTACTTAAAGTAAGGAAAAACTCCTATACATAAATTGATATATAAAGAATGCACAATTAAATTTAGCATAGAAGGGACAATATAGCAGAGGGAAGTGAAGACTGGAAAAGATGGGATGGGGAGGAAGATCAATGAGGAGAGATGAAGTGGGAGAGGTCAAACTCAATGTAAACAGCACAACTTCATGAGTATATTGGAAAAATTGTTGTTCTTGTGTGCCATCGAGTCCAACTCATAGGAACCCTCCTAGGGTTTTCAATGGCTGTTTCAGGATTTCCTAGGGAGTGGATTGCCAAGTCCTTCCTCTGTTTTTCAGTGCTGGGAATCGAACTCAGGACCTTAGAGACTGCAGAGCAACACTCTATCAAATGAGTTAAATCCCAGCCTCACTATTGGAAAAATAGGGGAAGATAACACAAATAAGTATCAGAGTTTTACTACATACTAGTCATAAGGCTGCATAAACTTTGTGGGTCAATGAAAGTGTTGTGACAAGTGATGTAAAGGATGCATAATGGAAAAAGCCAATGCTGTATTACTCTGTACCCCATCATCGTTTACTAATAAAGGGGAAAAAAAGAAATTCTAGGTGAGATCCAAAGTGTGAAATAAGTATGTAGAAATAACTGACTAGAAAAATGCAACAGGATTGCTGAGCAGCAAAAAAAGTTCAACAGAAGAGTGATAGATGTAAAGCAAGAAGACCACCAGCATGGGCTTGTACTTGTTGCTTGGGGACTACCATGGGAGATGCAGAAAAATGGCCTGAATTTTTGCCAGGTGCATACCTGCAGGGAGAGTCAGGCAGGAAAGTGATTGTGAGACACCCTGTACAATCTAAGACTGGTAGGAAGGGAGGCGAGGGCCTCACAGGGAACAAATAGAGTAGATGACTTACTGTGGTCAAAGAAATGAGGGACTACAGGTTGAGAGAGAGTAGGTTGGAAAAAAGGAGATAGTGGTCTGATTGTGAGATGTATGAAATTCAGGTTATGGAGGAGACAGTTACTGAGAAGGCAAATGCTAGGGTCTGATTTGGGGAATGAGTAGCTGCAGTGAACTGCAGGGCCAGAGACTTTATCAAATCATATGCCATTGTGTTCCATGCTTTCATCTTTCCTCCAGCTTGCTCACAAACCCACTGACTTTAGGGAGTGGGTCTTTTTTTAGTTTGGTATAGCCATGCCTATTAAAGTACCTGGCACATAGTGAATATTTAGTAAGGATGCCTGGTTAACAATGCTTCAGAAAGTATAAAACGTGCATGGCTGTATAATAAATATTAATGGAGACATTAATTTAGTCAGTAAAAACATTTTTTAAAATGAAGATGACCAGAAATCAACCTAAAACTTAAAGAACAAATTACATTCACCAATGTGACGTATAATACATATATAGTATGAGTAAGCTGCTGAATTTTTCCCCCCCAATACTAGGAGGTTGAACCCAGGGCCTTGTGCATGCTAGGCAAGCACTCTATCACTAAGTTGTATCTCTTTTTTAGTTTCATTTTTAAAATTTTAAGTCAGAGTCTTGCTGAGTTGTACAGACTGCTTCTCACATCAAACTTGTGATTCTCCTGTCTCAGCCTCCTCAGTAGTTGGCATTACATAGGGGAGAGCCATGGTGCCCAGCTTGGTGGCTTGTTTTTCAATACTATAAACATAAAAATTAAGAGCTCCTTCTACTACTTTGATACTCTCTAGAATGTTGTAGCATATGTTGCAAATAAAAGATGTTTAGTAACAGGCATATTCTGTGATAACTCAATTTGCTATACCCTCCAACAACCAAATGGCTGGGATTTAGCTCAATTGGTACAGCACCACTCTGCAGTCTCTGAGGTCCTGAGTTCAATTCCCAGCACTGCAAAAAAAAGAGAGAAGGATATGGACTTCCAATCCTGAGGCAATCCCGAAACAATCAGCCATTGAAAACCCTATAAGGGTCACTATGAGTCGGGCACGACTTGACGGCACCTAACAACAACAACCATCAACCAATTAGCCTGTTTTGTGTAAGCAATAGGGGTAATACACAAGTTAATACAGGGTATCTGCCTTTAAGGAGCACACACTTGTTGAGGGAAATGAATGCACAAAAAAATTATACAGAATAAAAACAAGAATAAGGCAGCATTTAGCTAATTATCAAATAAGAGGGCCAGTAGAGAAGTAAGTGCTATGACTAGAGGTGAGTGAGATCACCCAATACTAAACAGGTACAGAGAACAGAAAAGACACAGATAAAAATATATAGCTATTTAAGGAATAAACTGTAGAAGGAGAGAATACAGGATATAGGAATAGAATATAAAGAACAATGCAAATAGTGTCTTACTAAATAGTCATAATTCATTTCTGAGTTCTTAACAACACCACTAATGACCTTGGTCAAATTCAGTATCACCTATATGTAAAATGTCAGTGTAGATGTCACTACTCTTTATCAGTTATTACCTGCTGTGTTTATTGGATTAAACTACTTGACAAAGGTCATAATTGTTCCTATGTTACTGTCCTCCACACAAAACCAAACTTGCTACATTACTGTAACCTTCTATTTTCAAAGTTTTGATATGAAAAGACATGAGTTAACAAAGACTTGCCCTTACAACTGCTGAAAAATGCTAAATGGGCTTCAGTTTCATAACATAACTGACTTTTTATTGGTTTTGACAGTTTCCACTACTGGATATTATGCATTATTCATGCACATTTCAAGCAAAATAGCACTGAGAAGAAAATCTAGCAAGAAAGCCTTTTTCAAGCAACTGATCTCAACATAATTCTAAAAAGGAAAGTGAATACAAAGTAAGAAAAACATGTTTAACTTATAACACTCATAAGGCAGGAATTTTCCATGAAACTGCTATCTCAGACAAGTACTAGTACTAAAGTATAACAACCATGACATTAACTGGTAATAAATGCTTCAAAAATAATTCCTCAGAAGATTACCAGAGATTTGTAAAGTTATGTACCATTTAGTTTTCTCCCCCTTAGCTGCTGTTTCTCTCCCCACTCTCTGTGAGGTCTCAGAGCTCTAACTTGATTGCAAGTTCTTTAAGCACAAGTTTTATCTTTTGATACCATTTCATCCCTTCCTCCTTTGCCACCCATCCCTCCTCACACCCATAGAACCCAAAGTGGTCAACATAAATGAATAAAATCAGCAAGTATTACTGACAGTAATGTGCTCCTTATTGATTACCAATATATTTTTGAGGACATAAATATCAATGACATTTATTCAACGACCTGTACTCACCAAGCTTTCAGACAGTCCTGATGGCTGGGCTGATCACTTCAGGGGCATAAACAGATACGGTCCCTTCCATCCCCAAAAGATGAGTATAACACATTATAAGACAGTAAAAGATGAATCAAGGAACAGAGAAAGGAATTCTGCCTAGAGGAGTGAGGGAAGACTTCCCAGGAAAGTAGATACCTGAAAGATATTCAAGAGCTTTGGTAGAGATGATAGTAGCATAAAGCAAAAACTAAAATGGATCAAGGAGAAATATGTAGAAGAATTACTTCTTCCATAAACGATTTCTACAACTTTATTAGCTGGCAGAATGAAGTTTTTCCACAGAATTAGCTAGCTTTTAGTTTCTCATTAAGTCTTTTTGTTTCAATACACATGAGTGTTTAGCCCCTTTCTCGGAAAGTGCTTAGTTATATCTGAAATTTTACTTGCTATAACCATTTTATTCCTACATATACATACACAGAAGATGAACAGCAGCTGGATTTCACTCTAGGTGCAATGAAAAGCCGCTGAAGGGCTGTAGGTGGGGAAGGCAACAAATTGTTATCTATGAAGGATCATTGTGGATGCTCCAGCAGGACAAGGCTGGAAGCACAGGGATCAGTTAAGAGGCTGGATGAGAGTATGTACAGCTTGTCACCATGATGAGAGATCATCTTTGTCAACTCCTGAATACACGAGGGGCTATTTTAAGTATACTATGAATATTTATTAATTTATTCCTCACAATAATCCTATGACCCATTTGCTGATGAAGAAAGGATGCATACAAAAGTGATGTAACTTTCTCAGGGATATAAGAATTGTTACAATGTTGATTTATCAATAGTATTCAGACACAGCACCTATATTTTTAACCACTACCATACATTAATAGAATATAGACAAAGCCATGGTATGATCTAAAGGTAGAATGAATAGGCCTTTGTCTATGTTTCATGGATGAGACACATGAATACCATGAATGAATCCCTAGTTTCTGCCTTAGGATATGGAAGAGGAATCATTTAGTTAAATGAGTCCATCCCCAGCAGGATCAGCACCTGGATGGAAGACCAAGAATTCATTTATTATATATCAAGATGACAGTCGAGTATGTAAAAGGCCAGGGTTGGAGATATGAATTTTGGAATTCTGGGAGTCAGAAAAATGGCTCCTCAAAGATGTTCATGCCCTAATCTCTGGAACTTCTGAATATGCTACCTTACCTAGCAAAGTAGACTTTGTAGATTTAAATATCTGGATAAGAAGATATCATAGATTATTTGAATGAGCCAAGCATAATTACCAGGGTCCATTTACGTGGGAGGGAGAAGGGTCAGAATTAGAGACTAAACATGATACACACTAGCTTCGAGGATGGTCCTTGGGCCAAGGAATGCAGGTGGGTTTCTAGAAACTAGAAAAAGGAAACAGATTCTCTTCTAGAGCTGTTAGAAGGAACATACCCCAGGTGATACCTTGATTTTAAGGCTCTTCACCCAGAATTGTAACCGAATACATCTCCATTGTCTAAGTCCAATTTTAGATTAGTATTTAAAGTTATACAGTATTAAAAACATAAATGAAGGTAGAACGATTAAGCCAAAGTTTCCTGGGGAAGGAATAAGGAAATGGATAATAAGACAAATGAGGGAGGGATGGTCTTAATTAAGGGAGCACATTTCTTCTTTTGCAACCAAAGTGAAAGAGGAAGTGGGAAAAGAGTTGATGTGTAAGGAGTGGTGGGAAGATGAAGCCATTCCTAAACCATGACTGTTATGACTTCAGTGAAGTATGTGGCTAGGTCAATAGCAGGACAGGATTTGAACTGAGAGCATCTGATTCTTAATTTTAATGTAGTTTCTACATAGTAGCAAATGATTCCCAAGATCTGTAGTAGGAAACAGTAGTTGTTGTTAGGTGCCATCGAGTCAAGTCCGACTTATAGCGACCCTATGTACAATAGATCAAAACACTTCTCGATTCTGTGCCAGGCACATGATCTTATTTATATTTAAGCCCATTGTTGCAAACACTGTGTCCTACTAAATTCAGAAAACATAACAAAACTTAGGTGAGCTATTCAAGGCTTAGAACCTGTCCCTCCCCTCATTTGCTACAGCCACAGCAGAATGTGTCCCTTAGCCCAGACACTTGGATTCAGCTACAAAAGCCTTCTGCATACAGCAATCCATAAGGCAGCAGATTCTGAAAACCAACCTGAATTGGAATGTAAGACGAAACTCATCTCCCAGTCCTGACCTAGGGGACTATAGTTCTTTTTATCTCCTTTCCTTAGAGATGAGTGTTAAAACATGACTGAGAAGCAGAAAGGCTGGTAAATGTCTACCAAGAGGAGAATGGTTAAGGAAATTGTGGTATAACTTTTACATAACCTATACAGAGAATGGGCTGGAGCTATTAATACTGAAAGGAAATATTTCTAAGACAAACTGTTAAATGAAAAAGCTAATCAAGAAAAATCGCACTACTTCCATTGATTATTTTGAAAAATATTGACATGTACATAAGCATATATACATGTGAACACTTCCAAAGGGCCTGGGTGAAGGTATATTGGGCCATTAAAAACATCTGGACAAAAGTGCATTATTAATTAGGATAAGGGGCGAGGGAAGAATATCACTGGGCTCTGTATGTATTTTTATATTGAATTGTTTGTAATAAACATGGGTTTTTTTTAGTGAAATATTTAAAAGTTTTATTTTTTTCCCAGAAAATATAGAAGATGAGCAGCTGAAGTACCTGCACACTTCTGTATTCAGACCACTATGCATTTAATCCTATAATCCTTCTAGTGACTTTCTTCTGCATGGCTCTCATAGAAGGAATACACAAGGTGATTAAAATATATGATTAATGTTTACATTTTTAAAAAAATTACAGTAAAAGACATATTGCCATTAATCCCTCCCTCAAAATACTGTCTCACTTTGAACACCCTTATCCTATTGTTCTTGCCACTTTCTGTAGCAGTTCTGAAAGTCTCTTTTTGTGAGTGTCTTTAATTGCACTGTTCGAGTTGCCTTCATGTCCTGACTTAATTAAAAACATTTACCTTTCATGATCATTTTGACTCTGAGGAACATCCAGAAGTTGCCTGGCGCCAGACCCAGTAAATAAGGTGGATGAGGACACATCATAATGTTTCTGCCAAAAACTGTGATGCCAGAAGCAATGTGTGACACAGAATGTTGTCATGATGGAGGATGAAACTAAAGACACTCATGAAGAGGACTTCCAGGACTGCCTCAGAAAGTGACTATAACAACTAGGTAAACGTGTTCAAAGCTAGGGAGAGTATTCGGAAGAGGATTCATGGCAATGTGTTTTTTATTGTAATAAAATTTTTTAATTTAAACATTCACAGTATTTTTTGTTCACAGGTAATATCAATGGATGTAGCCCAAATGTCAGGAGTCTAAAATGTCACCCTACCCTCCTACAGTCATGTTAAATACTTCCTTTATCTTGTCATTCATTTTACTGCTTTCAGATCCTAGTTTTTCTTTTCTTTCCCAACATTAGTCACTCTTTTCACATATTCCATATTTAATTGATATCAAACCATCATCAGAATCTTCTTTCTCTGATAATTCCCAAATCTGGATATTAAAATTATTTTTCCTCTTGTTTTAACTCTATCACACCTCTACTACTATTTGATTCTGTTTTTTCCTATAATGAATAAGTCTACCTCCTGCCAATATCTTCTTCCTTGCCCTGTGTTGTCATCCCCTTGTCTTTAACTTCCTTAGTCTACTCTTCTTTGGTTCTCATTTCTACAGTCTCTCATCATGCTTCCTCTTTCATTTCCTATTAGGAATTTGATCCTTCACTTGACATATGCAGATTTCCTGCTTCTAAGATCAAGTTTTGTAAAATCTGGTAATTATGTATGTCCACCTATTATATAAGCATCTAATTATTTCCCATACAATAATTTCTCTCAATTTCAGTGATCTCCAACCACTAGCCCCGTGTTACCTTCTTCTCCCCTAGCCACACCTGTCTCAAAAGCAGGCATGACCCACCCGCAGTCTGGGGGTTGCGTGTGGCTCAGGAAAGCCAGGAATGCAGCCCCACAAAATCTATTCACATCATTTTTTTTAGTGTTTCTTTCCTTCATGATCCCCCTTAACATGAATATGCACTAACTGTTGTTGTTGTTGCACTAACTATATCATATAATTTATGTGTGGCCCTAGACATTCCCTTTTACTCAATGCAGCCCAGGGAAACCAAAAGGTTGGACCCCTATTCTAAAGTCAATTCCTCCACTTTATCAAACTCCACTGGGATCAAAACTCCACTAGGTGTGGGGGAACACATCTGTAATCATAGTACTCCAGAGGTAAGGCAAGTGGATCAAGAGTTTGAGGCAGAAAGCCACACTCTGGCTCCCAAAAAATAAAAACAAAAACAACAACAAAGGGCAACTCCTTAGCAGTACCTTCTCTTCCAAGTTGTGCTGAACTCTCCACACCTTAATCACACACTTTTAGTGCTGCATACTGCCAGGCACTACTCTAAGCACCATTTAACATATGAACTCCCTTAATTCTCATGTAACCTTCAGAACCAGGTAATTATCCCATTTTAAATACATAGAAACCAAGAACCAGAGAGGTCATGGAGCTTGCCCCAGGTTAAAGAGCTGGATAGGTTTGGAGTCTCTTGAGTCCATGCTCACTGTAGGTATGTCCTTTAGCACAGGTTCCTGAGATGGCATTAAGCCTTTCCTTTTTTCTGCTCCAACTACAACCTGGTCCCACCTCTACTTTAGCACTGAGCATAATGAACTGTAACCAAGAGTTATTCACCTGGTGTCCTTCACTCTAAAACCCCTTTGAGGACAGAAACTGCCCTCTCTCCTTCCTTAAAACATATGGTAGTAGCTGGCACCAAGAGGAATTTAGTAAGCGGTCACTAAATAAAGGGATAAATCACATGTGTGCAGGTTTTTGTGTATTGTTTTTGCAGTACTGGGGGATTGAACCCAGAGCCTTACGCATACTAGTGCTCTACTGCTGAGACGCCTCTTGCCCCTCTGTTTTAATGTTTTTTATTTTGAGACAGAGTCTTGCTAAGTTGACCAGGCTGCCTCTGGCCTTGACCTCACAATCCTCCTGCCTCAGACTCCCAAGCTTCTGGGATCACAGGTGTGTGCCACAGCACTTGGCTCAAAAGTGTTCAGGTTTAACCCAGGGCCTCATGCTTGCATGTTTTGCAAGTGCTGTACCATTAACCTGTGCCCTCAGTCCTTTTTTTTTTTTTTTTACTTTTTGAGAAAGGGTCTCGCTAAATTACCCACACTGCCTCTGGTCTCAAACATGCAATCCTCCTGCCTCTGTCTCCTGAGTCGCTGGGATTATAGGCATGCACCACTGTGCCCGGCTTCAAACGTGTTCAGTTTTAACAGTATTTCAATCCTAACATAGCATTCACTCTCAAAATAGGCAGCCTCAATGATGAATTTTTGTCTCAAACCATCAGACTCCTCCCTTAATAACACCACAAAAAATTAGGCAGTTTGGGGAGCTATATTGATACATCTCTGCTTATTCTCTGGAACTCCAGGTGACATTCATTCTTAAGAAGACATTTAGGTGGTGGATTCTATGTTCCCAACAATACAGATATAAGGACTCCGGAGTTACCTGACAGTGCATCATAGAATTCGTCCTCACTGAGGATGCTGAGAGGTGAGGATCCTTCAACCAGAGACTGCTCTAATTCATGATGTTCAGTGGCTAGAGTCTCCAGTGCTTCTGACAAAATTTTGTTTTTTTCTTGCTCCTGTTCCAATTTAAAATTCCTCACCTGGAAGAAAACATATTTAAAAATGCTTCAGAGTAATAGGATATACAGACTTATTCAGAGAATGTGAAAGTTATTTGCTTGTGATCTAGTTCTGCAACATCAGAAATGAAAACAGTTGTGTTATATAGACATGGATGAATGAACAAAATTACTAAGCTAATTTTGTTCTTCCCATGGGGCTTTTTCTCATAACAGCTTAGCTAATGAAAATAGATTAAGAACTACCAAACAATTCAGCTCAAATGATCAGGATCCTAGTATAAGAAATGCGTAAGTCAATTCAGAAATCATACAAGTCTTCTTAAAAAAAGAATATTTCTCCCTCAATATTACTCATGAAATTAAGAAAAGTTTCAACAAGCTTTTTAAACAAAATAATCAAAGCCATCCTAAATGTTAAAATATGTATTACACCAAAGTATAAAATATACTCTCCCAGATTACTTCCAAAACAGTATAGCAAATGAAGTGAAACAAGTAGTCTGGTTGTTGTTGTTAGGTGTCGTAGAGCCAATGTCCAACTCATAGTGACCCTACATACAACAGGCAAAACAGTATTATTCATGCTTCTCTGCTATCCATGTTGTTAGGTGCCGGGCTGGGATTTAGCTCAGTGGGTAGAATGCTGTGCTGCAGTCTCTGAGGTCCCAAGTTCAACTGCCAGCACCGCAAAAATGGGAGAAGGGCCTGGCAATCCACTCCCAAGGCAATCCCGAAACAGTCAGCCATTGAAAATCCTATGAGGGTTGCTATGAGTTGGATAACGACTCGAGGGCACCTAACAACAACAACAACTACTCTGCTATCCATAGAGTTTTCCATGGCGGATTGTTTTTGGGGAGTGTGTTGCTAGGTCCTTCTCCCAAGCCTACAGCCCCTGGTGTTCCCAGACAATCTCCCATTCAAGTACTAACCAGGTCTGACCCTGCTTAGCTTCCAAGATCTGACAGGGTTGGATGCCACAGTGATGAGGCTGCACACAGTTGTCTGGTAATAACTATAAAATAACTATGCATATTTTAATTTCTATTTTCCATTTCCAGATTTTGGGTTCAATTTCACATTTTACCATTAATTTAGAACATTCAAAAAAAAAAAGATTACAGAAAACAAAGTCTGCTTTGATTTTTTCAGACTTTGAAGATAACCGTCAATTCCTTGCATGTAATTCAGGATTATCTTAACCTTTGCAGTTGACTGTTGTTGTTAGGTGCCATCGAGTCGGTATCTGACTCATAGCAACCCTCATAGGGTTTTCAATGGCTGACTATTTCAGGACTGCCTTGGGAGTGGATTGCCAGGTCCTTCTCCCATTCTTTCGGTGCTGGGAATTGAACTCGGGACCTCAGAGACTGCAGCACAGCGCTCTACCAACTAAGCTAAATCCCAGCCCTTGCAGGTGACTAACACCCTTTAAAATCCAAGTAACCCAATCCTCACAAGACAGCTGTATATACTGGATTTGGTATGGACTGCTTCACCCATTTTGTACCAAGAATACCAGAAATCACTACTAGTCTTTCATCTTGCTCAATTAAGAGCCAATGTGGTACCCATCTCCAGAAGCCAGAGAAGTTAGGATCTCTGTATTCCCAGAACACAATTGTGTATTCTCAGAAGTTTCTCAGAAGTTTTCTGCCTATAAGAAGTTTCTACTATCATCTAATAATCTAATCTAGCAGTGTTTAGCACAGTGGTCTTCAAACCAGTTCTTTTAATTTAGTAGCACAATCTATTTCTCAAATATAATCCCCAAAAATAAAACAGGTTTTGGAAAGTAGAACTGTGCCAGTGATACTGGATATGGATCAGGAGCTTTGGCTTTGTTCTTCCTTCCTTCCAGACCCTAGAGGTCCAAACTCAGGGGCTATTCTGACAGTTTGAAAAGCACTGGATAGGGTGACCTCTCGCACCTCCTCCAGGTCAAACCTTCCATCTCCTGGTCCTGGAGCTATTGAACTCTTTCACAATAGCTCCTTTGCATCACTCACTCTGCTGGCTCTAACCCTTTCGCTGCCATACACTTCTACTCTCATCTTCCTCCCCAAGGCCTCCAAGGATAAATATCTTCCTCTCTGTTCTGACTCCAGGGCCCTTTGTGGCCCTGAGGTCCCGATGGCCACACATTAGGTACAACACTGTAACAGTCCTGGATATAACTTAAAATACAGTTTTACTGAAAGGTTCAGTTCACAGCATAAACCGGGTTACATCTTTTATCATCTTGGGAATTGTTCCAGTCCTCAGGCACCTTAGTGTTTATCATTTCAAAAATGAGATTATAATTATTAGAGCTGTAATAATGAAATAAAAATAGCAATGTGGTAAACAATAATGAACAGAGAAGACATAGAGAACTAAAAAAATACGTAATTATAATTTTTAGAAACTGTAGAATACTTGCAAATAGTCTTATAATCTAAATGGTACCTATAAGAAGAGGAAATACTTGTACTATGGGTGTAGTCAACTAAAAAATAAAATAAAAAGCTGTTCTGCCTCCAAAGGATGAGTTTAATAATTCATTTATCTATAAAGATAACTGATTTGAGCACAATGTCCAAAATGATCCTTTATTTGAATGAGAAAGACCTGTTAGCATGGTTATGTTTGTATATTCCCAAAACAACATGGCAAGATCTGAACTGCTTCATATCTGCCCACATTCTCTCTAGATTTATCTTTTTAAATATCAAAATGTAAATGGGCTGTTGAGACTGTATTTTTAAATGTAAAAATCAAGTGAATTATCCTTTTCATTTAACAAATATGTACATTTATTTTAGTGTCTAAATTTATCTAGCAGATCTCAGTCAAATGGCAAATAAATGATCAAGGCCCCAAAGTACCCAGTCCCCTCAACAAAATCTTATTCAAACTGCAATGTATCCTTTAGCCATCTGAAATAAGCATCACTTTACTTCTACCCATCTACATCTGTTCTCACTTGGTCTTAAGAGAAAGAACAGAGTGGGAAGCAGGGGAGGAAGATGCTCTAGCCTCCTTCTATTTCTGACCTTGTTTTTAATCTTTCAATTGATCTCCAGATACTTTTATTAGTTTCAAGCCTAATAGGATTTACTGCACTGAAGAAACCTTACTATAAAACTACCCACAAAATGGCAATCTCTCCCATCATGTAAATGATAGGCATGAAAAAGTAACTATATAGCCCAGAAACTGCACCAGTAATGAGCTCTCACATTGCTTTACAGAAGCATCTACCGGCACACTTAATGACCACTAATATTGTTTAGTCAGTTAGAAGGACCACTGAACTATGTAATTTCAAATCCTCCACAAGCGCAACATTTCAAAAGCACTTGTGGGAAATCTTACATTTAAAAATTAAGAGACAACTGGGGGTGTAGTTCAGTGGTAGAGCACTTCCTAGCATGCTAAAGGCCCTATGTTTGATCCCCAGCAATCAATAAATATTTAGAACTGCAAATAAAGATATTGCAGAGTGCAATTTCAAACGTCCATCTTTTAAAATGTTTCCAAATTTTCATTTGCTAGGTAAGAAACTATGTTGTAACAGAAATAGTACCTCTGTTAAATACTGCTTTCCAATTCAAGATGCAACACTTGCTTTACTTTCATTTTGTGTAATCAACACATGCCTATTGATTACAAGGTTTTTTAAATTCTCAAGTTGTAATAACAATCCCACTTATTACTAAAGGAATAAAGAATTTTCTTTACAGAATTAGTAGACCCCCAACGTGTGGTTATAATCACATTAGAACATTTTATAGTAAGGCTCTAAATCAACATATTATAATCAAATGAATATCAATATTAAACTTGTTAGAAAAAAATGAAGTACCGAACTGCCATATACTTAACTGCAAACATACATGTTGCTCTGTGTCTTCGGCTTCTTGATAATTAATACAAATTTTAGCTTTTCCAGTAGTCTGTCTCCTTAAACCACTTTCACTTTATTCCATTACATTCTAGAAGGTGAAATTCAGTGAATTCTTCCCAAGTGAGTGGGTGCCAGGAAAAGAATCCAGAGTTCTAAAACCAGCCATGTGCTACCCAGCTTATACACATTTTCTCTCTCTCATTCTAGACAGTGCCTTGTTCTTTACCTATGTTTCACAGTGATTATATGAGGCAGAGATTATAACCAAACCATTTTGCAAATGCACACCAATAAGTCAGGGAATTGGTGCTTAGTATTCACAGAACACAGTGTGCAATTATCCAATTATAAGATAGGTGAAACGTTGGCCGTAATGTCAGTCTGCTGTTGCTCTTTCAATGGGCTACACTCTGGTCAGTTCAACAACATTAGCCTTATTCATTTCTTCTTTGTAACTGCAAGTATAGCTACAATAACAAAGGATGTATTAGAGACTGGAATACTAGATCTTGAATAAAAACTTGTCTGGTTTTATCTGTGAGGGAAAAACACTGACACATTTCTGTGTTTATAGGATCAACAATATTCTCATTTTGAAATTTTTTTTAAGATTGTGTTTTAGATGACTCCTTGTTACTGTCATACAGGTAGCTGATAAAAACCATGAGTCTGATTAGTTACAGCTGATAAAAGCTCTTCTATCCAAAAGTCTAACTATCACATTGTTTAGTGGAGGGTGGCTACTATGGTGTTAATGTGTCCTCCAAATTTCACGTATTGAAAACTTAATCCCAAAGTCATATGTTAATGGTACTGGGATGTGGAGCCTTTGGGAGGCAATTAGGATTAGACAGGGTATGTGGGTTGGACTTCCATGATGGCAATAGCAGCTCTATAAGAGGAAGAAGCCAGGCCAGTGGAGCATGCCTGTAATCCTGACAATTTGGGAGGTACAAACAGGAGGACTGTGAGTTTGACACCACAGGCAACCTGTGTAACATAGTGACACCCTGACTCAAAATAAAAATAATATGGGGGTGCAGCTCAGTGTTAGAGCACTTGAAAAAAGGAGAGTGGAAGAGAGACTCAGCCAGCAAGCTCACACTGTCTCACCGGTGGTGTGATGCTTTCCATCATGCCATGATCCAGCAGGAAGGTTCTCACCAGCTACTAGGCAGATAACATCATATACTTAGACTTTCCAAGCCCCAGAACCATGAGCAGAATAAACCTTTATTCTTTATAAATTTCTCAGTCTGTAGTATTCAATTACAGCAACTAAAAACAGACTAAAACAAGGACAGTGTCCATGTGAAATGCAAATGGTCATTGTCACTTCTGCATCCCTTGTTGTTGTTGTTGTTAGGTGCTGTTGAGTCGGTATCTGACTCATAGCGACCCTCTATACAACAGGGGAAACACTATTGTCAGTGCTTCTCTGCTGTTCATAGGGTTTTCAATGGCAGATTGATTTTTGGGAGGAGGTTGCCAGGTCCTTCTCCCAAGCCTGCAGCATGTGGTGTTCCCAGGCAGTCTCCCATCCAGGTACTAACCAGGCCCGACCCTGCTTAGCTTCTGAGATCTGACGGGATCGGATGCCACAGGGCTACAGCTGCAGGCCTCTGTATCCATAGCCAGGCTGAAACATATGCTTAACTCTGGTGCCTGGGATATTATGCACTGTTCTCATGTCTAAAGCATGATCAAATATAGAAAACCATCCTCATGAAAACATGGCACATCTGCTTTGTTTTATGGATTTACAAATCACCTTTGTACACATTAAACTTCAGGGCTGTCGATGAGTAATACCTTTCTTCTATGCTATCTTTCACTACTTTTTCAAGTGTAATGAGTTTTTTTACATTCCTGCTGAATAAGAGACGTTAAAGAAGGTCAAGGGTAGAATAAAGAATTAGATGCTACTGTAAGAATTGGAATAACACATGGGTACTAGCAATGGAAATGTTCAGAAATAGGTTGTAGATACATTTTAAAGGAGGACCTAAATGACTTGCTGACAAACTATGTGAGCAATGAGGATAGAGTTGTAATTTCCTAACACAGGAAAAACTTCAGGAGGACAGGGATAATTGGGAACTCATTTTCATATATGGTAAATGTAAGATCAGACATCCAAATGCAGATGTCAAGTGGGCGATCAGATATCACAAAAGGAACTCAAGGAAGAAGAGATTTTATGTTATACAGCCTGTATTTTAAGCCATAAGACTAGATAGGATCAGTACGGAAGAAAGTGAGATAGAAATGAGAAGAAATTCAAGGACTGAACCCTAGTAGGAGAGATGAAAGAACTTGTTAAAGAAGTCAAAAAACATCAAGGGTAGAGGCAGAGAACAGATAAGAAAAAAGCCAGGAGTGTGGGGCATCTTGCAAATCTAAGAAAGATATTTCAAGGAAGAAAAACTAATAAAACTGTGTCACACACTGATGACAGATCAAATAATATGAGAACTAAGAAAGAACCCACTGGATTTTGTGATGTGGAGGTCAGTAATGAACTCTATAAGGGTGGTTTCAGTGCGCACTGAGAGGATGTTGAAGGCCAAGGCCAAGACCTGACAAGTGGTTCCACAGAGAGGAGAGAACAACTACAGCCACTCTTCTGCTCCAAAGGGAAAGAGAACTGGGGAAGTTGCTAGAAGGGGCTTTGGTACTTAGTAAGGTTTAACTCTGGAAGTTAACCGAGTCTGCTTTTATATTGATGGGAAAAGTACAATGGAGAGGAAAATTAATGATATAGGAATGAGAAGAGAGAATTGCTGGAATGATTTTCTTGAGTTTGCAAAAAAGGATGGGATCTAACTCACAGCTGCATAGATGGTTCTTGCTAAAGGCTTGGGCAGTTCATCCTTAGTTGCAGGAGAAAAGGCAGTGCGTATGTGCACAGATTCGATAGGTAGTTATGTGTAACCTCAGGTTTTCTTCTACTTGCTTCTACTATCTCAGTACATATAAAGAATAAAGAGAACAGGAAACAGAGGCCATCAACATGTGGATCCTAGCATATGATGTAGTAAACAGGAAGCCTCTTCACATTATATACAACATGAAAGAAGTATGTCTGGAGATTAAAAATAAGATGGAATCCAAGATCCCCCAACCCCTCATTAATATACATGGTCAACCCAACACATGACAATATTCAAATATTTTCTCTTTGCTTGCAGCCAATGACTAGTTTCAAGCACCATTTAAAAATACCCCTTTCTTACAGGTACCACCATTTTCCTCAATTTTATTCAAGCCATGAGAAAAGGAAATTTCATTCACCTCTCTACCTTTCTGCACTCAGGCTCCACCATGGGAAAGAAGATGAGGACTTCCTGGCTGTTGACTTAACTGACATGCCGAAAGAAAATGACCTCAGTGGTGCTTGTCAAACAGAAGTTCCTGCTAATAATCTCTCACCTCACTTACTTCCAAAAAATATCTTCACACAAGTATCACTTGACATTTAAATCAAGGTAGAATTTGGGAATAACCCTATATCTAGGGCAGAACCCAGTAAACAGGCACTTATAAATATTGGGGGGGTTACTTAGTAATAAATTGAGGGGGGTGTTAAAAACAAGGTAATATCTGGAAAAATCAATATAACCTCAGAACATTTGACATTTGTCAGAATGATTTAAAAATAACTTCCCATAAAAATAAAATCAATGTAAGACTACTGCAATATATGAACAACAACATAACAAATAAGGTTAGTTTTCATGTATCTTTAAGAAAAATAGAAAAGAGGGACAAACTTCTGAAATGAAAGCAGTGCTGGTTCTCATAGTATGGTACCAATATTGGATTCAATGCACGTTTATTCTAATGCTTTGGTAATGGCTCTAAATTTTGCAATAATTTGGTACAGGAAAAATCTCCTAATAATCTGCTCTTCAATTGAAAAGTTGAACCACTTCACACTGATTGTAATACTCATATAAGGAACTCCTACAGTTACAACTTTCCTTCATTACATACATTTTTAAATCCAAAAGGTTTATTACTTGCAGGTTTATTTTCCTAAAAGTACTATGCATTTCAATGTATAATTCCCAAATTATTGCAGATTATGGTCTAATGTGCTAAAAATTTCAAAAGGCTTTTATGTATCATTATGTAAGTTCTATGACAGAATATTAAACCACATGATGGTCAAT
>VMDO01007631.1:26860-89947 GCA_007922755.1 Pedetes capensis | reverse complement strand
GACGTCTATTGAATATACCATGGACTGCCAAAAGAACCAACAGATCTGTCCTAGAAGAGGTACAACCAGAGTGCTCCTTGGAAGCAAAAATGGCCAAACTGCGTCTTACATATTTCAGACATATAGTCAGGAGAGAACAATCCCTGGAGAAGGACATCATGTTTGGAAGAGTGGCAGGTCAACGGAAAAGAGGAAAACCCTCCACCAGATGGATTAACACAGTGTCTGCAACAATGGGCTTAAACATAAATAAGATGGTTTGCCTGGCACAGAATCAGCAAGTGTTTCGATCTGCTGTACATAGGGTCGCTATGAGTCTGACTCACTCGACGGCACCTAACAACAACAACAACCACACACCCAGCCTTCTTGCTACTTTTGATATAGCAAGTTGCCATGTTTGAGAACTGAGGGCAACCTCCAATCCATAGCCACAGAAGAAATGAAGCCCTTAGCCCAACAACCCTCCAGGAACTGAATACTGCTAACAGCCACGTAAATGAGCTTGGAAGCCAATCTTTTCCCTGCCAAGCCTTGCCAGCCAACACCTTAAATGCAGGTTTGTGAGAGACCCAGAAACAGAAGATCCAGTGGAGCTGTGCCCGGATTCCTGACTTACATGGTGACCTATGCTCCGTGTTCCCTGACCCTCCTCTTCTACCATCAGCAGCAGAAGGCAGCCCACGTAGACACTTCTCTCCTCAGTCATGCTGATAGAGATTAAGAAGCCATTATTACCAGGTAACCTGGAGAGCAAGCCCTGGGAAACACCCTCTGTCCCATAGTGCCAGCATCTTCCACCTGCCACCTAGCATCAGTGGGGAGGCCATGAAAGCACCTTCCATCTCCTCAAGCAACAGTAGCACAGATCACGCAGAAGGCCCACAGACAATGGCCACCCTAGAGGGCAAGTTCAAGTAACACTCACTACCCAATAGCCCAGCATCTCTCATTCCACCTAGCAGGGCGAGGCCCAAGAAAGTGCACTCCACTCCTGCAGGCAAGATCAGCAGGATCTGACAGGAATCTTGGTGGTACTAGGTTAACAAAGCAGAACAGAACAGTTTCATATTGAAACCTGTGCTGCTACTGGAACCACAGCCCCCCAAAATAAGCTAGGAGCTAGGTAGCGTATTAGTATTCTCCAATGAAACACTGTATGATTCCAATTACATGACATTTTGGGAAAGGCAACATTATAGAGATCAGTGGTTGCCAAGGATTTGAGGAGGGGATGTTTAAATAAGTGGAGCATAGGATTGTTCAGGGAGTAATACTATTCTGTACAATACTGTCACTGTGCATGTGTTAACACACATAGAACTTTACAGCACAGAATGGACCTTAATGCATACAAAAGTTTTCACAATCATTTAAGAGGTCAGAAAATCTCAGGATAGAAGGTAGACCATGACAAAAGGATCTAACTATATTACAAATGTATGAAATGACCTCACTGAAGAGATGGAAAAGAAAACATGCTAACCTAACTTTGCAACTCTACAAAGTAACTCCAGAAATGAATACAGACTGTAAACCTAAAGACAAAAGGAACAGCAAGGATTGCTAGCCATTAACAGAAACTAGGAGAGGGCATGGAACAGATTCTTTTTCTCAGGCTTCTGAAGGAACCAACCATACCCACACTTTAATTTTGGATTTCTGGCCTCCATAACTATGAGGAAGAATGTTTCTCCTGTTTCAAGTCACTCATTGTGTGGTGCTAGGAGTGTAGCTCAGTGGTCCAGTGCTTCCCTAGAATGCATAGGGCCCTGTATTCAATCCCCAATACCACAAAAATATAATACACATTATATATATATATATATATATATATATATATATATATATGTATGTATGTATATACACACAGTTCTTACAACTCAATAGCAAGAGAACAAACAAGCTAATTTTTAAAATGGGCAAAGGACTTGAATAGACATTTTTCTAAGGAAGATATGCAAAGGGCCAACAGGCATATAAAAAGACACTCAACATTAATCATTGTTGTTAGGTGCCTTTGAGTCATATCGGACTCACAGCAACCCTTATAGGGTTTTCAATGGCTGACTGTGTTGGGATTGTGCCTTCCAAATCTTCCACATAACCATTGTTTTATTAATAAATATTAGTGGGGTGGAGAATACTAAGGCTTTTGCTATTTCTGTTGTGCAGCTATTACATCATTTTTGGTTACACTTATATCAACTTACATAATTTATGAAACCCTTTAATTAACATGTGGTAAAAATCATATGCAATAATGGGTTATATTCCCATTATATTCTCAGAGACTGCAGAGCAGCACTCTACCAACTCCTGGTCAATTCCCAGCACCCCAAAAATGGAAGAAGAATGTGGCAATCCACTCCCGAGGCAATCCCAAAACAATCAGTCATTGAAAACTCTGTAAGGGTCGCTATGAGTTGGACCTGATTCGATGGCACCTAACAACAACAACAAATCTAATAAAGAATATCTATAAAGCCACAAGCGATGGCTCGTGTCTGTAATCCCAGCAACTCAAGCAGCTGACACAGGAGGATCACAAATTAGAAGCCAGAGGCAGCCTGTGCAATTTGGCAGGACCTTGTCTCAAAATAAGTAATAAAAAGGGGGCTAGAGGGTATAGCTCAGTGGTAGAACACTTACCTAGCATGCACAAGGCCCAGGTTCAACATCCCAGTACTGAAAAAAGAAATAAAGCCGGGAGCAGTGGCGCACGCCTGTAATCCCAGCACCTCGGTAGGCAGAGGCAGGAGGATCACAAGTTCGAGACCAGAGGTAGTCTGTGTAACTTAGTGAGACCTTGTCTCAGAAAAGTAAAAAATGGGCCGGACGTGGTGGCACACGCCTGTAATCCCAGCGGCTCGGGAGGCGGAGGCGGGAGGATCACAAGTTCGAGACCAGAGGCAGTCTGCGTAATTTAGCGAAACTCTGTCTCAAAAAGTAAAAAAAAATGGGCTAAGGTGCAGCTTAGTGGTCCAGCACTTGCAGAGCATGCAGGCGCGAGGCCCTGGGTTCAACTCCCAGTACCGCAATAAAAAAAAAAAAAGAAAGAAAAGAAAAGTAAAAAAATGGGCTGGGGGTGCAGGTCAGTGGTCCAGCACTTGCAACCGCCAGTACCACACACAAAAAAATAAAATAAAAAAATAAAGAAAGAATATCTATAGAAAACCAAAGAAAACTTATGGTTTATGTCTAAAGCCTTTCCCTTAAAGTCAGGAACAATTATACATTGCCTAATATCACTACTTCTATGTTTTACTAGAGATTTTAAACAGTACATAAAGCTTCAGAAAAATCAATAAAAAGATAATTTTCTACAGATGATAGACTGGAGAAAAAGATAAATCATTAGAATCAATGAGCATTTATCAGAATTGCTAGATGAAGGATGTAGTTGTTGTTAAGTGCCATTGAGTTGGGTCCCACTCATAGTGACCCTATGTACAACAGACAAAACACTACCTGCCCCTGTGCCATGCACTATGCACTGTCAGTGCTTCTCTGCTATTCATAGGGGTTTCAATGGCTGATTGTTTTTTGGGAGTGGGTTGCCAGTTTCTTCTCCCAAGCCTATAGCACCTGGCATCCCCAGGCAGTCTCCCATCCATGTATTAACCAGGCCCAACCCTGCTTAGCTTCTGAGATCTGACAGGATCAGATGCTAGGGTGGTACAGCATCAGGCCGATGAAGAATAGGCCAAAATCAATTGCATTTCCAAACACCAGTAAATTGTTGGTAAGTAATTTTTAAAAGATATCTTTTAATAGCATAATAGCATAAAAATAGCATAAAATAGCATAAATAGCATAATAGCATATGCTATTATAGCATATATATAGCTAATAATAGCATAAAAAATCAAGTTGTTATTGTTGTTAGGTGCTATTGAGTCGGGTCCAACTCACATCAACCCTATGTATAACACAAGGAAACATTACCTGACACTGTGTCTTGCCTAGCACTATATCAGTGCTTCTCTGCTATCCATAAGATGTTCAATGGCTGATTGTTTTTTGGGGAGGGGGCTGCCAAGTCCTTCTCCTCCACAAAATCAAGTACCTACCAATAAATCTATCAAAATATATGCAAGACTTCTATGTCTACTGAAAGACACTGAAGAAGAATGAAATAAATGGTTACTTGGAAGGGAAAATATAAGCAGAGTAAAAAGAAGTGTGGAGGGGCCTAGTTGGGGGAGCAAAGATTGTGGAAGAAGGAAGAGGAGGGGAAATAATACAGAGGGTTAAAAAGGGAGAGACGACAATCTCAAGTTACGTGATGCAACTCCATGAATACATGGGAAAAAACAGGAATATAACTCATTATTGCATATGATTTTTACCACACATTAATCAAAGGGTCTCATAAATTATATAAGGTATATAAAAGTGTAACCAAAAATGATGTAATAGGTGCACAGTGGAAATAGCAAAAGCCTTACTATTCTGTACCCCACTAATACTTATTAATAAAACAATCATTACTTAGAAGACTCAATAGGATAGAATGTCAATTCATTATAAAATGATGTACTGATTAAGTTGGATGCCAGTTCAAAATTTTAACAAGTGTTTAATAAGTTTACAGACTGATTTTAAACTTTACAGACATCTTAAAGCTCAATGAGCTTTAAGACAATCTAAAAAATAAGGTGGAAGTTCTACCAAATATTAAGACTGATTAAGAAGTAAAATAATAATTAAGATAATATGATAATATCACAAAAATTGACAAGACAGAAGAAAAACTCCTAAAGAAAGAAGAAAAACTTCAGCAAATGGGAAAACAGAATATTTGTACAGGAAAACATAAAAATGTACTCTTTCTCTCATCAACGTAAGCGTCCATGAGTGCAGGGGTTCTGTCTATTTCGTTCCCTGCTATAACTCCAAGGCCTGGAAAAGTAACTGGCAGACAGAAGGTACTCATACTCGGTCAGCATGTGTCAGAGAAGCAAATGAAAGAATGAATAAACAAGTGAGAGCTTTGGAAACATTCCTCAGATTCTTAGTTCGCCTGCCTTCTTTTGACCGGAAAGCACAAGAAGTACATGAGAACTAACACTAGATGGAGCAACAGAATAAAGAAAGTGACCCTAACAACAGCCTCTCCTAAGTGGAGTTGCTTCAAGGAGAGCCTGTGGATGTCACCTTCGTGGCAGTAACTCAGATTTCCCTGATTAATGCCCTACCTGCATGGATGTGAGTCTGCTCTCCTCAATGCTTCTGCTCTCCTGTGTCCAGTACAAGCTATCAAGCTCCTCTCCCATCTTCCCCATTCACCCCATCTCTTGCAACTCCCCCAGCCTATCACCAACTGAGGTCATCAATGCACAAAAGCCCTCAAGTCTCCAGAGGCCCTGTTAAGAAAAAATCTATTTCCTCTGGGCTACACTCTGTGAAAGGAGACCACAGATGAGTGAAACAGTTCTTTTTTAAATTTTACTTCCAAGCTCTCCGTGGAAGCCTAGGCTGGATCCACTGCATGGGGAAAAGAAGTGGGGTGAATCTGAATGGCAGCTGCCACAAAGCATTGTTGTTGTTGTTAGATGCCATCGAGTCAGTATCTGACTCATAGCGACCCTCATAGGGTTTTCAATGGCAGACTGTTTCAGGATTGCCTTGGGAGTGGATTGCCAGGTCCTTCTCCCACCACAAAGCATTAAGAACTACCATTTCCTTGTACCACTAAACACTATCTTATTGGGCCATAGTTATTTCAGGTGCCTCAGAGCTTATGCCAATAAGTTCTTGGAGTTAATCTGCCCACCAGTTCATATTAGGCTAGTGTCACCAACTGGTCCCTGTTTTAGTGCTAGAAGTCTCAAACCCCAGGAAATCCCTTAGCTTGAGCAAACCGAAACAGTTCGTGGCTATATCAGGTCCAGATCTATCTGAACCCCATTCAAACTCAAACCAGCATTGTGTCACACAAGTATAAAACTTTTCTTTATCACATATGTAAATTCTTTTCCTCTCCTCCACTCCACATGTAGTCACTCACCACGTCTTTTAATTCCATCTCCTCTGTATCACTTAAATTCATTTTCTCCTCTATAGTCTCAGTCACACTTCTGTCTTCATCGCTTTACCTCAGGATTACTTGTTGTTGTTGTTAGGTGCCATCGAGTCGGTATCCGACTCATAGCGACCCTCATAGGGTTTTCAATGGCTGAGTGCTTCGGGATTGCCTTGGGAGTGGATTGCCAGGCCCTTCTCCCATTTTTGTGGTGCTGGGAATTGAACTCAAGACCTCAGAGACTACAGCGCAGCGCTCTACCCACTGAGCTAAATCCCAGCCCCAGGATTACTAAGAAATCTTAAATAATAATTCTATCCCCAGTAGTGAGAATTGCCTATCTCCAATTCTCCATTCTCATTGCTACAGAATATCTTTCACACCACCTAGATCACATCTTTAACCTGTAGAAACTCATCACTAGGTTCCATCAGCTCTTAGAATACTGTCTACATTCCTAGAATAGTACATAAATATCACAGGATAGCCCTACCCAATCTTTCCAATTTTATCTGTCACCTCTCAACCCTCTGCACTTTTCACCTTCAAGGCTACTTCCCATTCATACTGAACTAATTGCTTCTCTCAGAACACACCATGCTTCTGCAGTTCTCATTTTATAGAATGTTCTCTATCCGATAACTTCTACTCATCGTCAGTACCTAAACTGGGAAGGGAAGTTACCTTCCAGAACAAAGACTGTCATATAGACAAAAAGAAGAGAGAGTGAGAAAGAGAGAGAGAGTGAGAGAGAACAGAGCAGGAGAAGAAGAAAGGGAAGAAGGAGGAGGAGGAGGAGGAACAGCAGCAGCGGAGGAAGGAGAAAGCAAGAGAAAGGAAAAATAAAAACAAGAGTCCCCTTAACTCTACCCTTTGCTGACAGGACACACATATATCCTTCTTACCACAATACAAGTCCAAAAAAGTTCCTACCTAATAAAATGTACTGTTTTATTTATCACCGCATATGAAGAGAAAGGGGCTGGGATTTGGCTCAGTTGGTACAGCGCTGTGCTGCAGTCTCTGAGGACCCGAGTTCAATTCCCAGCACCGCACAAATGGGAGAAGGACCTGGCAATCCATTCCCAAGGCAATCCCGAAACAGTCAGCCGTTGAAAACCCTATGAGGGTCTCTATGAGTCGGATACCAACTCGACAGCACCTAACAACAACAACAACATGAAGAGAAAACAGCCAGTCATATCTTGTCACTATATTAACAGGTAGTTATGGAATCTTTGTTTTCCCAGTTCAGGATCAACAGGGTGCCAGTCCTGAGCCTCTTCAGATGAAGGCAACACCCGCCACACTTGGATCCACTGCTACACCTCATTTATGCTGAGAAACATATAGTGCTCCCTCTGCAAAGTACCTGGGGCAGAAGAAGCTTGTGTGGCAGGTCTAGGCAGTGGTACCAGCCATCCTGCCACTCCAGTCTATCCAATGGTGCTGGAACTGTCAGTGGCTAAGAATGCTGCATGTCTCCTTTGGCAAGTCTCAACAGGAAAATTACAGAACAGAGAGATAGGGTTTGTGAACGAAACCATGCCCTCCTCTGCTGATAATTATTCTTCTTTAGAGAAGCAGCTCATGGCTTACTATACCATACCTTGATAGAAACAGAACTCTTAATGTGGGATTCTAAGTGATTGTATAACTTATACTGCCTAGTCTGAACAAGAGGTGTTTGGGCAAGATGTTAACTATCATGACCACCTTCTATAACACGATGGAAAAGGCAGTTCCCTCTGTGGGATTCTTCCCCAGATCCAGATTCCCAATGTAATGATAACAAATTCAAATATCAGAAAAGCCTAAATTAAGGGACATCCTACAAAATATCTAACCAGTACTCCTCAAAATTGCTAAAGTTAAGAAAGACAAGGAAAGACCAAAAAGCTGTTGCAGAATAGAGACTAAGGAGACATGATAAACAAATATGACATGAATTTCTAAAACAGAAAAAGAATGTTAGTGGAAAAACTGGTAAGATTCAAATGAAGTCTATGGTTTAGTTAACAGTAGGGTTGTTGTTGTTGTTGCTGTTAGGTACTGTTGAGTCTTGACCGACTCATAGTGACCCTCATAGAGTTTTCAATGGCTGACTGTTTTGGGATTGCCTTGGGAGTGGATTGCCAGGTCCTTCTCCCATTTTTGCAGTGCTGGGAATCGAACTCAGGATCTCAGAGACTGCACAGCAGCACTCTACAACTGAGCTAAATCCTAGCCTAATAGTAGGGTACCTGTGTTAATTTCTTAGTTTTGATAAATGCATCATGATTGTGTGCAATATTAACATGAGAGGGTTAGTGACGAGTATACAGGAACTCTCTGTTCCATCTTTGAGACTTGTAATTATAAAATTATTTCAAAATAAAGTTTTTAAAGTGAAAAAATGTTAAAAGGAGATAGAGCTCAGGTTCCTCTCTTTCACTTGTAGCAATGAGCAACTACCCCTGCAGAAGACTAGAACTGACAGTTTCCGGGGTACAGAATGACAGAAACAGTCAAAGGAATGGCTGCTCCTGGAAAGCAGGAGCGTGAAATGAACATGTGCACATGGAACACTGAGACTCAGTGCCAACCGTATAGCTGGGTACCTGGGCCCCACACAATACAGAGCCCCCAGTATCAAACAGAGAATGAATTTATGAAAGAACACAATGGTATCTTTATCATTCTAATGCAGCACTCAGGGACAGCACAGTGCGACATATAACGTTAAATATTCCCTTTCATGACGTAACTTCATTTAGGCTCCAGGGGAACACTTCTCCATACCTCTTGCTCAAAATGAAAGGTGACGGCCAAAGCACACTACCTAAATGTGGGAGTTGTGCCTTTGATGTCAGAGACCGACTGTGCTTTGGAGAATGCAGTTTAAACAGCAGAAGCACTTTGGTGAGAGAAAGTACAAGTGAATTTGTGTGACAAATCCCTCTTCTCTGAGAGCATGAATGAAATAGGTACTTGGATGGCAAAGACTTGGTGTGTAATGTCCTTTTGCATTTTTATTTTTTGCTTTTCTTCAGATCATTACTACTTAGCATACTGTTCAACATGTTGAACAACTGTTAACAGCGCTGTTTCTCAGCAGCTGGAAGACATTTTTCTAATACCAAAAAAATTCATATTGCTCTTAAATCTGTGTGTGTTATGTCCAGATGCACTATGTATGAAACAAGGTATTGATATTGTACACTAACAGATGAATATTTCTTCTAGAATTATAATTAAATTTTATATAATGTTTCACGTTATTTAAATTTTGAAAATGCTACATTTAAAGTTCCAGATTTAAATATTTTATTTAAAATTTTATATTCACTGAACATAATTAGTATCCTGTGTTTTAAATTAAATAATTTTGAATGTTTTGAAAGAAATAAATAAGGTCTATGATGACTTAAGAAGAGTATGATTTGCCCTTTTTGTCAATAAATCAAAATTTATGTGGTGTCATGATAATATTTTGCTGAGTTTAAGAAAAATAAAAAGTTAATTTGTTTTGTAAGCCCTTACTGCTCATCCAAACATCACTGACCTAGACATTTAAAATAAAAAGTAAATTCAGTTGTCGGATAGTTTCACAAACTTTCAGCTTTTTAACAATCAACTGAGATTGCCAGTTAAGATGACAGACTGAACAGAGCCATGCTTTGCCCAGGGAATAAAAGAGAGAAACAGTCTCAAAAGTCTGCTCAGAACAGGGAAATACTGGAGAGATGCTTTAACTTCTAGAAAACAGACAGTGCTATGACACCAGATCCAAAGGAGAAAATTTAATGACTGAGAAGTGGAACCAGCAGGATGCCACTTCAGAGGCACCCATCCTGGGCAAGCAACAGGGAGTATGGATGGGGCAAACCTCTATCCGCCTGGAGGAGCTGGGACAGGGAGCCTGGCAGGCATAAGTAAAAACTCCACCATAAACTATGGGGAGACAATTCTCGGACCAGACCGCTTCAGCTGATACAAACAGTTCCCAGGGGAGCGCCCAGTGACAGGAGTTGCAGCTCCGCTGAGAAAGCCGGCATAGTGAGACAAGAGGAGGCCATCCCAGCCACTGGGGGTGGGGTGGGGGGAAGACCCTGGGCAATTAAGGAGCAGTTGCCATAAGGTACTTGGGACGTTGCCCATTTTAAGCAAACAATCCCTGAGCCTAGCCACCGGCTACCTTGAGAGAAGGGAAAAAACTGCAGGTACTGCAGCACAGAGAAGCTCCCAGTGGCCATAGGGAATGCTCCCAATTGTGCTCACTTAATTAAACAATCTCTCAGGCAAGCTACCAGCGGCCCTGAGAAATTGGGGGCTACTCAGCGTATTCCAACAACTTGGAAACCCCAGGAGGCTCGTCTTCTCCTAGGGCACTGTGCAGCAGGCCCCAAAGGAGCCTGGTGAACTGTCCATGCCTGTGCTGGGTAGCAAAATCCTAATCCCCACAGGGAGTGCTCTGGACAACACTAGCCCAGCTTTGCAGGCTGTAGTTACCCCCAGAGAGTACTAGTGTATGCACAATAGCAGCCTGCAATGCCGAAGGGAGCGGCCCCTGAGGGCGCTACACCAGGGATCCTGTGTGGATCCTTACTGTTTGTAGGTCAGATGGACCAGAACTGAATGGACTCATGAACAGATAGACGGTTTTGGAGGGCACACGCCCTCTGAGAACTGAGCTGCAATGGAAAAGGGAAACAACGGCTGGGATAGCTCTTTGGCACCATCTGGAGAGCAGGTAAAAGGCATAAGGAACTGAGTGATTTTCACACAGTCTGAATCAATCAGTATGAGTTAAGCTGTTGTTGGATTAGTCTTTATTTCCTTTTTTTTTTTTCCCTATGCTGAATTATTTCCTTTGGTATCTTTTAACTTTGTCCCATATCACTTTATCTCTCCCTCTACTTCCATAGACTTTGAAAGCTTTCTCCACCAACCTCACTAATCATAATTTCCAACCATTACCCTAGTCAATCAATATCTCCCAAATTTATTTGCCAAAACCAAAATAGGACATCTCCCACCCTTGCGTTTGCTAGACCTTCTGGAAAGTTTGCATAGCAATATATATACATAAATTACATATAAGGAAGAGGTTTCTCCTTAAAGAACACCAGGATTCAAGCAAGAATGATCAAAATTATAAAGGTGAGAGTGGACAAAGCTGTTACTCTAGCAGCAGAAAGCTTACTGCCCTTAGAGTTAAACTGGAGTTCAGGATCCCAAAAGAAGGCATTATACTAAGGGCAACCCCAGGCATATAGGGCAGAAATATCCAGACCAGCAATGGGAAAGGCTCAACCTAAAACCATACAAAACATGAAATACCAGGTTAAAGAGGATGCCTCAATGGATCAAAATCCTTCAATAGTTGATTTTTAAAGTAACCCGAAGTTTACATATGCCAGAAAAAGGAATTTAGAAGTCTAATTATAAATATGTTGAGAGACCTCAAAGACATCACAACCAAAGAGATGAGAGCAATTGAAACACAGGACAAAAAAGTATCTAACTTAGAAAAAAAATTCAGTGAAGAAATTGAGATCCTGAGGAAGATTCAAACAAATTCTAGAACTACAAAACTCAGTAAACCAACTTAAAATAACAGTAGAATCTTCAGTATCTAGATTGGAAGGATGTGAAAAAACAAGATTTCTGATACTGAAGAAAAAGCTGAAAATCATATCTATTCAGAAGCCAAAAAACTTAGAAAGATGAGACATTATGACCAATACTTTTAAGAGTTCTTTGATAAAATGAAGAGATACAAGCTATGAACACAGGGGGTTCACCAAGGAGCTGAAATTAACACTGTTGTTGTTAGGTGCTGTCGAGTCGTGTCCAACTCATAGCGACCCTTACAGGGTTTTCAACAGGTGCTTTGGGATTGCCTCCAGAGTGGATTGCCATGTCCTTCTCCCACTTTTGTGGTGCTGGAAATTGAACCCAGGACTACAGAGACTGCAGAGCAGCTCTCTACCAACTGAGCTAAATCCCAGTCCCGAAATTAACACTAGGGACATAGGAAATCTTTTTAGTGAAACAATAGCAGAAAACTTCACAAATCTAAGGGAAGAAATAGATACTTATACAAACTATAGCATTCAGAACTCTGAACAGAGTAGACCAGAAAAGATCCTCTCCATGACACATTATAATTGAAATGCTAAATCTAGAGAGCACAAAAACTATTTTAAAGGCTGCAAGAGAGACACACCAACTCCCTTACAAGGGCAAGCCCAACAGAAAAACAGCTAACTTCTCAACAACCACTCTAAAGTCAAGGAAAGTATGGTCAGACATTATTCAAGTCCTGAAAAAATATAACTGCCAACCAAGATTACTTTACCCAGTAAAGTTATCTTTTAAAATAGATAGAGAGTTCAAGACATTCCCTATAGAAGTAGTAAGACAAGCCCAAATGCAAAACCAAAGGAAAGAATAAAAGACATGAGGGGAGCTCATGAAGACAACAAGCTAAATATGAATCAAAGAAAAGAAACAAACATAAAAATGATGCAGAATAATAAGCTCCTCTCAATAATTGCTCTAAATGTAAATGGTCTCAATTCATCATTCAAAAAACCCCAACTGGCTAACTTCATTAAAAATAAAAAACCCTCAATATGTGAGATTCAAGAGACACATCTCGTCTACAAAGACCATAAAACTCTGAAAATTAGAAGCTGGAAAACAATATGCCAAGCATATCAGACTAAAAAGAAGTGGGGGTAGCTATACGAATTTCTGAAAATTTAGACTTAAATCCCAAACTAATCAGAATACAAATTTCTGAAAATTTAGACTTAAATCCCAAACTAATCAGAAGAGCCAAAGATTGTCACTCTATATTAGTAAAAGGAACAGTCAACAAGGAAGACATAATATTAGTTAATATTTATTCACTCAATAAAGGAGCACCTAAATTCATAAACTTTAGTAGGGATAAAAGAGCATATTAGTCCAGATACAATAATTATGAGAGATTTCAATACCCCACTCTCTTCAAGGACAGGTCATCCAAGCAAAAAATCAGCAGAGAAATGATGGTCTTAAATAGCACCATAAGGCAACTGGATCTAACAGATGTCTACAAAATATTCCATCTATTAGATGTGGAATATACATTCTTCTCAGCACCACATAGAACTTTTTCTAAAATAGACCACATTTTAGTCTACAAAAATGGCCTCAACAAATGCAAAAGAAGAAAGAAAGAAAGAAAGAAAGAAAGAAAGAAAGAAATCCTCCCCTGTACCCTTATCAGATCACAATGGAATAAAACTAGAACTCAAAAGCAAGAAAAATTTCAGAAATGTTACAAATACATGGAAGCTAAATAACACCCTTCTGAATGATCAAATGGGTCATTGAAAAAATCAGAAGGGAAATTAAAAAGTTTCTGCAATCAAATGAGAATGAAAACACATCCTACCAAAATATATGAGATACAGCAAAGACAGTTCTAAGAATTTCACAGTGCTAAAATGGAATGGTATGGGCCATTTAAAATCAGATAATCATATGGTCTACTATGCTAGGAATGACAGATTAAAGAGAAATGAGCTTGCATTCATCATCAAACAAGACATCACAAGATCTGTCCTGAAATACAATGCTGTTAGTGATAGAATAATATCCATATGCCTACAAGGAAGGCCAGTTAATATGACTACTATTCAAATTTACACACCTACCACTAAGGCCACAAATGAAAAAAGGGAAAATTTTGACCAGCTTCTGCATCAAACATGCAACCAGGATGTACTGATAATTACTGGTGACTGGAATGTGAAAGTTGGAGACAAAGAAGAAAGCTCAGTAGTTGGAAAATATGGCCTTGGGGACAGAAATGATGATGACCAAGAACAGGTTTGATGTGTTAGATGCTAATGATAGAAGATCAGATGAGTTGTGGCATGACATCAAAGACATCATTCATGAGGAAAGCAAAAGGTTATTAAGAAGACAGGAAAAAAGAAAAAGAAAAGATGAAATTAAATGTCAAGAGAGACTCTGAAGCTTGCCCTTGAACATGGAGCAGCTAAAATAAAAGAAAGGCATGATGAAGTTAAAGAACAGAAGATTTCAAAGGACAGCTTGAGAAGATAAAATCAAATATTATGACATGAGCAAAGAGCTAGTCAGATAGAAAACCAAAAAGGAAGAACACCCTCTGTTTTTCTCAACCTTTAAGAATTGAAGAAAAAATTCAACCTCGAGTGGCAATACTGAAGGATACTACAGGGAAAATATTAAACAAAACAGGAAACAGCAAAAGAAGATGGAAGAAATACACAGAGTCATTTTATCAAAAAGAATTGGTAGATGACCAACCATTTTGAGAAGTTGGCTATGATTAGAAACCAATGGTTCAAAAGGAAGAAGTGGAAGCTGCTGGAAGGAACTGGCAAAACACAAGGCTCCAGGAATTGATGGAATACTGATTGAAATGTTTCAACAAACAGACGCAGCATTGGAGGTGCTCAACTGTTTATGCCAAAAGATTTGGGAAAGGGCTACCTGGCCAACTGACTAAAAGAGATCCATATTGTGCCTATTTCCAAGAAAGGGGATCCAACTGAATCTGGAAACTTTTGAAAGATATCATTAATATCACAAGCAAGCAAAATTTTGCTAATAATCATTCAAAAGTGACTGTAAGAGCACACAGACAAGGAACTGCCAGAAAATCAAGGCAGATTCAAAAGAGGGCATGGTACCAGGGACATTATGGCTGATGTCAGATGGATATTAGTTGAAAGCAGAGAATACCAGAAAGACATCTATATTTTATTGATTATGCAAAGGCATTTGATTATGTGGATCATAAAAAAATGATGGATAACACTGAAAAGAATGGGGATACCAAAGCACTTAATTTTACTCATGAGGAATCTGTACATGGGCCAGGAGGCAGACATTCTAACAGAACAAAGAAACACTGCCTGGTTTAAAGTCAAGAAAGGTGTGCATCAGAGCTGTATCCTTTCACAGTATGTCTTTAATCCCTATGCTGAGCAAATAATATGAGAAGCTGGGCTTTATGAAGAAGACTGTAGTATCAGGACTGGAGGAAGACTCATTAACAACCTGTTATGCAGATGACACATCTCTACTTGCTGACAGTGAAGATGATTTGAAACATTAACTGATGAAAATCAAAGAATACAGCCTTCAGTATGGATTGTACCTCAATATCAAAATTCCTTACAACTGGGTCAGTATGCAATTCCATGATAAACAGAGAAATATTTGAGGTTGTCCAAGATTTTGCTTTACTTGGTGTTACAATTAACACTCACAGAAGCAGAAGTCAGGAAATCAAAAGATGCACTGCATTGGGAAAAGCTATTGCAAAAGACCTCTTTAAAGTGTTGAAAAGTAAAGATGTTATATTAAAGATGAAGGTGTATGTGACTCATGCCATGATATTTTCAGTTGCACCTTATGGTTGTGAAAGTTGGATATTGAAGAAGAGAGCCAGAAGAAGAATTGGTGCTTTTGAATTATGGTGCTGGAGATGAATACTGAATATACAGTGGACTGCCAAAAGAACCAACAGATCTGTCCTAGAGGAAGTGCAACCAGTGTGCTCCTTGGAAACAAGGATGGCTAGACTGTGTCTTACATATTTTGGACATGTAGTCAGGAGGGACCAATCCCTGGAGAAGGACATCATGTTTGGGAGAGTAGCAGGTTAATGGAAAAAAAGGAAGACTCTCAACTAAATGGATTGACACAGTGTCTGCAACAATGGGCTTAAATGTAAAAAACATGTCTGGCACAGAGTTGGAGAGTATTTCATTCTGTTGCATACCAGGTTGCTATGAGTCAGACTTAAACTTGAAGGTACCTAGCAACAACAACAATTTCACTGTCAATATCCCCCAAAGAATGTTTCTGATTTTTTAGGACATCCAACAACATAAATGAACCTAAACTATGAGCAACAGATATACCCCCTTTGAAATTAGGGTTCTTCTATGGAAAAAGTACGTATATTCAGTTCATTTCAGAAGCTACTGCGTCCACAATAGTTTGACCAGTAGGTGGGGCTATGGTAGAAGACATCCAGAACTTTGTAATTGGTGAAGTGCCTGAGGCAGTTAATGCTGGGCAAGGTTATCTGCTGCAGATCTACAACCATTCCAGTAGAATGTAAAGGGCTGTGTCAATTGACTGGAAGAAATTCTCTTCCAATCTGCTGATTTTCTTGGGCTTTCTTAAGATGAGTCTGTAGCAAGTTTGAGGAAACGCTGAAAATCCTTTACATACTGTACAATGCTTAAAAAGCTGAGGCCACATGTAGTCCAACCCCATAGATTACAAAAACCAGGTGATCTATTTGTAAAGATTCCCCACAGTGAATGTCAACAGAGATGTTCTCTTCATTTTTCTTATTCAGCCTTGCTCAGTTGATGTTGAACCGCATTCATCAGACTATGCTCAGGAGGTAATGAGCACCATTCATCAGATCCTGCAATTGGCATAGGCCAGTGCGTTTGGTTTGTATGTTATCTTCTAAGAGTTTTATAGTTTAGCAGTTTACATATAGGTGTAGGATTCATTTTTATTTAATTTTTATGATGGGTAAAAAGTCTGGGTCTAGATTCATTTCTTTGCATGCCAACATCCAGTTGTTCAGGATTATTTGTTGAAAACCCTATCTTTTCTCCACTGTATTGCCTTTGCTCCTTTATCAAAGATCAATTGCCTAGATTTGTGTGGTTCTATATCTGGGCTCTCTATTCTGTTCCATTGGTTTATTCATCTATTCTTTTGCAAATATCATATTGTTACTTCATGGTAAGTTGTGAAGTTGAGTAGTGTCAGTCCTTGCAACTTTGTTCTTCTTCAATATTAGTGTTACACCTTGAATATAAAAGGTTCCCCTCAGGCTCATGTTTGAATGCTTGGTCCCTGGATGGTGGTGCTATTTTGGGAGGCTATGGAACATTGAAGAAGTGGGACCTAGTTGGCAGAAATAGGTGCCTAGAGGTGGGCCTTGTAAGATTATATTTGGCTTCCAGTTCTATTGAACTTTCTGCTTCCTGGCAGAGAGCCCCTGCTACATCCTCCTGCTGCCATGCTGAGCTCTTCAATTGCATTTTACCTTTTACTATAGACTGAACCTCTAAAACTATGAGCCAAAATAAACTTTTCCTTCCTTGTTTCCGTCAAGTAATTTGGTCTCGGCAATGCAAGAACTAACAAATACAGAAAACTGACATCAGAGAATTGGGGTCATAACTGTGCCTTTGGAACTGTTTTGTGGGAGGAATTTGGAAGAGTTTGGAGTAGAGGCCAGTTGTGTTACATTCTGGCAAAGAATATGTTTATATTTTGCCCATCTCCTGACAATTCAAGTGAGGCAAATTCAAACATAATGGACAAATTAATTTGGCAGAGGAAATTTCAAGACATTATACCATTCAGGATGTGGCATGGTTACTACCTGTTGCTTTCATCCAGGTTTACAGTGAGAATCAGAAGCAAAAAGTAGAGCAAAAACATATGCAATCCAGCCAGAAGACCCCATTTAAAGTTGTGGACAAAGAGACTGTACTTGTTAAAGAGCTTAGTGCTATTAAAGAGAAGCCAAGTACTTTGCACTAGAAGAGTCCTTGAGGGAAAATCAGGAATTAATAAGAACTCTCTAGTCTCAGGATCCTGGGTATAAAACCCCTAACTCATTTGAAAGACTTTACTCTGAAAAGAAAGCACTCCCAGGGTGCACTGCTCATACATGGACACCTAGGAAAACATTGGGGTTCAGCTGCCCAGGCACTCAGAGGCCACTGCAGGCATGGTCCAAGGCAGTCCAACTAATTCTTCAAGTGACAACACCTACATGGTGCTAGATTTGCAGACAAGCTGAATCCAAGTTATGGGGTCAGTACTAGGGGGTTGAACCCATGGCCTCACACATGGTTTGCAAACACTCTACCACTGAGCTGCATCCCCAGCCCTGCCCCCTCACATTTTTTCTTTTTATGCTGAGACGGTTTCACTAAGGCTGTGTCTGACCTTAAATTTGTGCCCCTCCTGCTTCTGCTTCCTGAATCACTGGGATAGCAATGGACTTTTGTGTATTCTTCTGTTCCTGTCACTGCAATAAATGCTCATCAGTGCCAGGAGGATTTCTGTCAATTCTTTAAGATTTTCTATTTAGATAATCATGTCATCTGCAAAGAAAGATAGTTTTATATTCTTTCTCAATCTGTATACCTTTGACTTCGTTTTCTTCCTATTATATTAGCTAACACTTCCAATATGATGTAGGAAGGGGTTGGTAATGAATGAAATCCTTGCCTTGCTCTTGATCTTAGTAGGAGAGCTTCAATTTCTCACCATTAGGTATGATGCTATCTGTAGGATTTTTATGTTTTTTATCAAGTTATTGTAAATCCCCCCATTTTCCTACTTTGCTGAAATGTTGTTTTTAAATCATGAATGAGCATTAGATTTTGTCCAATGCTTTTCCTCCATCTATTGATATGCCCATGTGATTTTTCTTTTTTACTCTATTGAAAAATGGGTTACATTAGTTGATTTTAAGAGTATCAAATCTGTCTTGCAAATGTGAAATAAATCACACTAGTAATGATGTATAATTCTTTTTTTGTTTTTGTTTTTTGGGACAGTGAAAATCCTGCCTCAGCCTTCTAAGTGCTCGGAGTGCTGAGACTACTGGTGTGTACCACCATGCCCAGCTGTGCATAATTATTTTTATATACTATTGGATTCAATTTGCTAACATTTTGTGGAAGATTTTTACATCTATGTTCATGTTTTCTTGTAATGCCTTTGTTTAATTTGGTATTAGAATAATGCTGGCCTCATAGAATGAGTTAGGAAATACCTCCTCTGCTTTTCACCTTTCGGAAGAGATTGTAGAGAACTGTTATATTTCTTTCATAAATATTTGGTAGAATTCACCAGTGAACCCATCTGGGCACAGTGCTTTCTCTTTTAGAGGGTTATTCATTATTTATTCAATTTATTTCATAGATATAAGCCTGTTTATATTGCTTGTTATATCACACCTTGAAAAGTTAAAAATGTTCGTTCCACCCCTCTTGTTAAGATCTTTCAGTAGCTTCATAGTTATCCTCCAACTCTGGCATATGCCTTTCAGTCTATTGTCATCTCTCACCCACACTCCTGACATATGTTACTATTTTCTATATTTCCCCCCAAATATCTACCTCTGTTGTACTTGTAGGCATTTACAAGGGTTTCTGTATTCCTAAATCATCCTCTCCAACTCAAATTTATCTACTAAACTCAGCTTTCCCTGGAAACCTTTCCTGATGTCTTTAGACAGTTAAACTGTCCTGTTCAACCTAAGCAACAAAAAACTGGAAATTATTCTTTAAAACTACAAAGAGAAAAATCCAAGCTTTTAAACACTTATTTAAAATTTTCAATTTAATTTGACAAGCACAATGAAATAAACTATAAAATCCTTTATAAATTCAACATCAAGGACAGACACATTTCAACACAGTACATCATCCATGCACGCAGCCATAGCACTGTGGCTTCCGATCCCATCAGATCTCAGAAGCTAAGAAGGGTCAGGCCCAGTTAGTACTTGGATGGGAGACCACCTGGTAACACCAGATACTGTAGGCTTGGGAGAAGAACCCAGCAACCCACTCCCAAAAATCAATCCACCATTGAAAACGCTATGAATAGCAGAGAAGCACTGACAATAGTGTTTCACCTGTTGTACATAAGGTCACTATGAGTTGGAAACAGACGCGATGGCACCTAACAACAACATATTATCCATGATACAAATACTGAACAATAAAGTATCATTACAATACATGATAAAGGTTAAGTATACATCAAAACCGAAGGCAAACTTGAATACCCTTTTAGATGTGTGCTTAGATGTATTCCTATCTAAGGAATGCATTTCTGACAAGTTTGTATCTTTTTGTTTCCTTCTATATCTGTAGAATGATTAAGAGCTCAAAATCAGGAATATGCAGACTTGAGGTATACAGCATTTCTACCACTTTATAATCTGTGAGATCTTGGGAGAGTGACAAAACTCAGCCTGACTCCTCATGGGATAAAAATAAATAGCAACTGGTAAATGATGGTAATCACATTACTTGAATTGTTAAAAATAATTTTGTTACGTAGTCCCCTCCTTCCTTTCATATACAGTATTTAAAATAATATTCTTTATCATGAATTCTTAGTGCTCTGTAATAACCTGCCAAATAGAGGATGCTTTTTCCAACATAGTTCCCTTTATTAGTTTTCATCTTTGACAAAAGTAGTAGATCTGGTGGACACTAGATGGAGCAACATTCCAAGTTGAGTAATTCTTCCTAAGAACTTTCTTTTTAGTAATGTTTAAAAATAAATCACATCTAGAAAAGTAATCATTCCTATTTACAGGTTACTTGAACACATTTTTCAGGTAAATATAAATGGCTTTGCATAGCTCAAATGAGAAAACAGGCAAGACAAAGATTTGGATACACTGAGGTCTTATGTGTTATGAGCTGAACGCTATTTCTCCAAAATTCATATGCTGAATTCTTAGCCCTCAGTACCTCAGTATATGATTATATTTGGATACAGAATCTTTAAAGAAATGACCAAATGAAAATGAGGTAATCTGTATGAACCCTAATCTAATAGGACTGGTGTCTTTATGAGAAGAGGAAATTTGAACATAGGCACAGAGGTAGACAATGAAGACACAGGAAGAAGACAATTATCTACAAGTCAAAGAGAGAGACTGAGAACAGATCTTTTCCTACAGTCCTTAAAAGAAACCAACACTATTAAAACATTGGTCTTGGACTTCTAGCCTCCAAAACTACAAGAAAGACAAATTTCTGTTATGTAAGCCACCCAGTCTATGGTACTCTGTTATAGAAATCCTGGCAAACTAATACACATAGAAAGGAGTACTAGAATGCAAAATCCATGAGGCCCTAATTTTTGTCTTTTTTGTTCATTGTATCCCAAACACCTCATATGATGGCTGGCACAACACAGATGTTCAATACATATTTGCTGAGTGAATTTTTAAATAAAGCAGATTTAATAGGCGTTTTCCCTTAGATAACTATAACAGCAAATGTTATAGTAATGGTTTTTGTATTCACAAGACTTGATAACCTGGACTTACGAGGTAGCATGATACAATTGGTCTGCTGCCACACCCCAAATGTATAAAATCCTCTGGTGAAATTCTTGTGATTACTCAAATGCTGGAGTAACTTCCTGAAGAAAAGATAAGAATATAAAAACGTTACTATAAATACAAATTAATCCATATATACAGAGATATGGGCCTGCAGCGGTAGCCCTGTGGCATCCGATCAGATCTTGGAAGCTAAGCAGGGTCGGGCCTGGTTAGTACCTGGATGGGAGACCGCCTGGGAACACCAGAAGTTGTAGGCTTGGGAGAAGGAGCTGGCAACCCCCTCCCAAAAATAAAATCTGCCATTGAAAACCCTATGAACAGCAGAGAAGCACTGACAATAGTGTTTCCCCTGTTGAACAGAGGGTCGCTATGAGTCGGATACCGACTCGACGGCACCTAACAACAACAACAACATAGAGAGATAAAATTTGTTAGTCCTATCTTGGGCAGAATGGCACAAACATACATAACTTGCTATTGGTATTTCCACAAGGTATTAGATTAGCTGACTTTATTAAAGGCAGCAGGAACAGCCTGGATTAGCAGTTTAAAGGAAAATAATAATTAAGGACTTTTTGTTCTTACTGAACACAGGAAAGACTAATTAAATTTCCTACTGATTTGTTCAATTATGGATTCATGGTACATCTTTTAAAACTCATCTCTACATCTTCATGTCATCATTGTCATCATCAACCAATCCTACATTTGGTACCCTGAATAACTGTTAGGCACATAACAGCAAAATAAAACATAAAAGTAAAAAAAGATAAATATTCTGATTTTAACTACATACAAATATCCTTTATATAACAACTAGAGAAAAAGTTTGGCAAAATTATAATGATAGTTTTTTCGTTAGAGGAGATAAGATTATAAGCAATTCTCTCGTAAATTTATTCATAATTCTGTCTCCATTTTTAAAGCATAAAGTTCTTTTAGAAAATTTTAACAGAATCATAAACGGGAGAAAATTTAGGATTAAGAATCTCCCAAAGATAGAGATACGTTAATATTCATTTTAAAAGTACATGGAATCCATACCTTTATACAGAATATATGTAAGAAAGTCAAAATATACCAGTTTCATGAGACAGTGAAAGTCAACATATTTAAGTCAAAATTGGAAACTCTCATCTATTCAGAAGGTAATTTGAAGTTCAAGTCAAAGCTTGCTCTTAGTTTGGGGCCTGGAATTAGCTGTAGGACTGATGCAATCTGAAGCCAGCACCAAGTGTTTACTAAAGTCTCTGTCCCAAAAGGATAAGCTTCAGCAGTGACACTATTGGGATTGCCTGGAGACCTGAGAGCACGTAGCAGGGAGGAATACACACATTTAAATCCATTTTGAAATATCACTTTCCTTTTCAGTAAAAATGGAACCTAAATACTTTTTTACAATATGCAATTTGTAATGTAAGCCCTCTGGCACTGGAGAATCTAATTAGTTTCTTATGCATCGGCTCCCCTTTCCTGGGAGCAACAGCATAAACAGGAAGTTTATGCCTCTGGGGCTTATTCATAACAGGATGGAAAAAAGAAGCAGTGGACTTTCTCAAAGATGATTCACAGAGGCAGGATCATTAAATTACTGTACTCCACTCCTTATCTTCTCCATATGGCTAATAAAGTAACTGCATGAACTATACCACCACCCCTAGGAATATAAACAGTCTTTGCACATACTGAAGGTATCTGAATCTGGCTTTTATCAAAGTCTAGAGCCTTCACACATAAGCAAAGATCATCTTAGTGCTTCTGTGTTGATGACGTGTGTTCCAGTTTCTTTCCTGAAGTGTCAAGGCTCCAGAGCTATAAAATCAGAGAAAGTCTACCATTTCATGTGACTGAAGCACCAAAGGGTATCTGACATTACACAGCCAAATACTGATCACATTAAAAAACAAGAAAAAAGGCCTAGTGTGGTAGTGCATTTGTGTAATCGAAGCTGAGACTGAGGCAGGGAGGATCATGTGTTTGAGGCCAGACTGGGCTACACAGCAACACCTGTTTCAAGGAGGAGGAAGAGGAAGAAGAGGAGTAAGGGGGGAGAAGGAAGAAAAGGAAAGAAATGCTCCTCACAAAGATCTTTGTGGGCATGAAATAGTTCTGTATCTTCATTACAGGAACGGGTTGTAGGGCTGTATGCATGTGATAAAATGGCATAGAACTTATGCATATATTATGCCTCTGTGTTTCCTGATTTTGAAACCACAATTAAGTAAGATGTAGCTACAGGGGAAAACTGGGTAGAGGGAACATGTAACCTCTTTGCAATGGCTTTGCAACTTGTGACTGTATTTCTTTCAAAATAAAATGCTTTTAAAAGTGCATCTTCTTGTGTACATTAACATACTCTGCAGTTTGCAGTAGGACCAATCAGGGAGAATAAAACCTAAAGCAGCTGTTTTCAAATGTGAGGCTTTCAGCCACCACTCCGGAGGGAGAATGCCTGAGGCTGGGAATGCCCTTGCATATGCTCTTCCCTGGGCCTGGATACCCTTTCCACCCTCCTGCACCTATCGGCCCCCTTCCCCAGGCAGGCTCCTTCTCATCTGTCAGTGACATCTCAAGGCTACCTTCTTATTTAAAGGAGGCTTCCCTGGTTCCCCTAACCAGAGAAGATGCCCATTGCCATCCCATTCACAGCGCTCTTCGCCGTGTGTAGTGATCCGTTTGCTTGTTTGCAGCTGTTTGGCCCCTAGTTGTTAAGTGCCGTCGAACCGGCATGCAACTCAAAGCGACCCTATGTACAAGAGGAGATACACTATTGTCCGTGTTTCTCTGCTATTCATAGGGTTTTCAATGGAGGACTGATTTTTTGGAGTGGGTTGCCAGGTTCTTCTCCCAAGCCTATAGCACCTGGTGTTCCCACGTGGTCTCCCATCCAAGGACTAATCAGGCCCGGCCCTGCTTAGCTTCTGAGATCTGACCGGATCGAACGCCACGGGGGTACGCCTGCAGACCTGGCCCCTGGAGTACGGTATAAACCCCCGAGGCGCGCTCCCTGGGGTGGGCATCCCCAGCCCCGAGCACATGGCCTCCAGAGGCCAGGTGCTCGACTTTCAGCATCAGCATCGTAAACCCATCTCACTCGGATTTGTTCACTGAGCCCTACGGCGGTGGCGTGGGACTCGTCCCCTCGCACCTCTGGCCGGCTGGGCTCCGGCTGTTTGCAGCGCCCCCAGCCGTGGCCACGTGGTCGCCCCTCAGCCTTCTCCCCTCCACTCGACCGCCGCCCAGTCCCGAGAGGGAGCCATTTTCTCCCCGCTAATTCCTCCGCCTCGGAAGCGCCTTGCGCTGGTACCGCGACCCAGTAGTGCGTCTTTCCCTCACTCGAACCTTCTCCTCAGGGCCTCCGCGCCTTGCTTTGGACGCCACCTTGGTGGCACCGCCCCGCTAAGGCCACGCCCCTTAGCCTGCAAACTTAGCTGGCAGCAGCCACCGAGCGCGGAGAGTAGGGGGCGTGTCCTCCCAACCCCGGCAGCCTATTGGTCGTCTTGGCGTGAAGGGGGCGTGGCCTCGGAGGGGCGGGGCTGCAGCCTGTTGTCTCTCGCAGTCACGGTGATTTACAGCATTTCCCAGAGCACCAGTTTCGGCTGCAGTGGCTGTAGTTCGCACTGAGCCTCGGGCAGCATGGCTGAAAAGCGGCACGGAGAGGACGCCCAAGCCCGTCGGCTCCCCGACTCCTTCAAGGGTGAGCCCCGCGCCGCCGGCGAGGCCTGTCTGTGGCCCGCCGCCCCTTAGCCCCACTCTGGGGACCGAACCTCAGGCTGCAGCGTGAGCTCCGCTCGCTTCGTGACCGCCGGCTTTCCGGCGAGTCTGCGCGGCTTTGTGCTGCGCGAGGACTCAGCGCTGCCGGATTCTTACACATTCCTTGCCTCGCCGGCTTGGGGTGGGGTGGGGGTGTCACGATTTCGGCTGTGATGGGGTTCGAAGGGCACAGCCTGTCTTGGCCCACTGTCGACGGGCCACTGGCAGGGGGCGTGCCCAGGACTCAGAGCCCTGGTGGAGGCTCGCGTTATCCGGCCGTTCCCAGATGCCGGGCCCGGTGCCAGCGCTTCCTTATCTCGTGCCATCCACAAGGACTAGGAAACGAAGTAACGGGTAGGCTGCAAGCGGTAGGCAGGACTCCCAAGTTGTCACTCCTCGCCCACTGTCCTTTTTTTTTTTTTTCCCTGCCCTATACTCTCAGAGGCCATCTCCTCCACCCAGCCTTCAGTCACCCCCAATGTGAGCCCCTGGAGAGAACCCCTGCGCTCCCACCGCCGCCCCTGGCTTGGGAGCCTGGCCAGTTTCATAGTTAAGATTCCAGGCTCCAGCTCCTGACACATAGTAGGCGGCATAGGCAGAATAAAGGAGGAAAGTCTCTCCCTGGCCTTCTTCCCATCTCCTCTTCCAGTTCCATTGTCTGCCCCATTGTGCCCCCTTTGTCTTGGGGAGCGCTCTTTCTGGGCTTTTGTCCCTTGGAGGAACTCTAAGTTCCCCTACCGTCACAACCCTACTAAGGCTCTCCCAGTCTAGAAGGCACGGGCTGTGAGTTGCTCCATCTTGTTCTCCTGTGAAGAAGGGGTGCCCTTTGAGAGAACTACCACCTTGAGCCTTTACTGGCTAACTCTTGGGGTACGGGGAGGTGCCCAATACAGAGAGATGATAAATCTCTCAGGAGTACTGCTGTCCTCTCGGGACCTCTTACTGATGCAAAGGAATTATTTCTAAAGATAGAGTTTCAGACGTGCTGACATAGCAGGGACATTTAGGAGGTTGGGTGGGCTTTTCCAGCACCCTACAAAGAACACTATGTTGGAGTCCTCTATTCTGATTTGTAAAGCCAGCCTTGTCTACCTATCTAAATCTCCTTTCTCTTGGCCAGGGATGTTGTTGTTGTTAGGTGCCATCGAGTTAGGTCCGATTCATAGCAACCCTATGCACACAGAATGAAACACTACCCAACACTGTGCCATGCCCAGGATTATGTCAGTGCGTCTCTGCTATTCATGGAGTTTTCGATGGCTTCCTGTTTCAAGAGTGGGCTACCAGGTACTTCTCACAAGCCTACAGCACCTAGTCTTCTTAGACAGTCTCCTACCCAAGGACTAACCAGGCTTGACCCTGCTTAGCTTCCAAGATCACACAGAATCAGGTGCCAGGGTAGTATAGCTATAGACTACTTGCCCAGAGATACCTGTCTTTAATTCCTTCCCAGGAGCATCAAAAGAATATTTGAATGCTGTGGGTGTAGCTCTGTGGTGGAACATTAGGCAAGAGGTCCTGGGTTCTATGTCCATCACCACCAAAAAAAAAAAAAAAAAAAAAAAAAAAAGGATATATATAATAGATTAATTTTGTTAGGTGCCATTGAGTTGGGTCTGACTCATAGCGATCCTATGCACAAGAGATGAACCACTCCCTGACACTGTACCATTCATGCCTGGCACTATATCAGTGCTTCTCTCCTATTCATAGAGTTTTTGATGGCTGATTATTTATTAGGAGTGGGCTGCCAAGTCCTTCTCCCAAGCCTACAACACCTAGTATTCCCTGGCAGTCTCCCATCCAAGTACTAACCAGGCCCGACCCTGCTTACCTTCCAAGATCTGATGGAATCAGATACCAGGATGGTATGGCTGCCAGCTAATAGATTAATGGTAGATAGTAGTCTTTATCCCTCCCTTTTTCTACTGAGCAGCTCCCCAAATTGGGAGTGTGATAGCGAGAAGTTGATAAAGAAAGAAAGGAAGAAAGAAAGAGAAAGAAAAAAGAAAGGAAAAAGGAAAAAATTGAACACTAAATAGGCCAGGCTTGGTGCCAAATATTTTATATACATTATCTATTGAATCCTTACAAAAGATGTGGTAGGTACTGTTCCTATCCTACTTGATACTTGAAGAAACTGATACTCAGAGAGGTTAAATTACTTCAAGTCACATAATTAGAGTTAGTGGAGCCATATTTTATTTATTTATTTATTTATCTATTTATTTAGTTATTTTGCAGTACTGAGGGGTTGAACACAGGGCCTTGTGCATACTTTGCAGATATTCTACCACTGAGCTGCATCACGTACCCTTTTTATTTATTTACTTTTAAATTTTGAGACAGGGTCTCCTTAAGTTACACAGGCTGCCTTTGGCCTCAAACTTGCGATCTTCCTGCCTCTGCCACGTGAGACACTAGGATTACAGGTGTGTGCCATTGTGCCCAGCTGTGGAGCTTTATTTTTCATCTGAATTTGGCTGATTCTAAAACTTGAACAGAAGGTGGGCACAATGGCATACACCTGTAATCCGAGCAACTTGGGAGGTGGTGACAGGAGGATGGCAAGTTTGTGGCCAGAGACAGCCTGTGTAACTTACAGAGACGCTATCTCAAAACAACAACAACAACAAAAAAAAAAAAAAAAAAAAAAACTAGGGGTGCAGTTCAGTGGTAGAGCTCTTGCAAAGCATGTATGAGGCCCTGAGTTCAACCCCCTAGTAACTGCAAACAGACCAAAAAATAAAAAAATTAAAAAAAAAAAACTGACAGGAAAATATCATTCCTTACTATCTCTTCAATAGTTGTCTTTTCCTAGGTAAAAAGGTGTGTAGGATCCTTTTGTCTGTATCCCGACCTCCTAGCAGGAAGCAGCAGTGGGAAATGAGTCTGGAAGAGTTCTTTGGGGATAAGTATGATCTTTGTATTAATGGTCATTAGTTTTCTCATGGTCACAAACCAGTTTTTTACTTTGAAGTTCTTGTTCTTAGTTCTACAGTTTTTTCAGACAGAAATATTTTAAGAAACTAGTGAAAATGAATGCATCTTCTCAGATAAGTATGTAAACAAATGAAATTTTGTTTGGTTTGTGTCTTTTTTTAGTGGTAAACGTTGGAGATTTGGCACTGGTAGGAAATTTGTTGCTAGAATGTATTAAATAGAAATTCTTAGATGCTGGTCATGTGCCTATCTCTTGAATGCCTGTCACGTATGTGCCGAATCGCCTAAGAATGCTTTACAAACATCTAATTGCAATTCTTTAGCTCAGTTGATGGAGCACCACTTTGCAGTCTCTGAGGTCCCAGGTTCAATTCACAGCCCTGCAAAAATGGGAGAAGGACCTGGCAATCCACTCCCAAGGCAATCCCAAAACAATCAGCCATTGAAAACCCTGTGAGAGTCACTGTGAGTCAGACATGACTCAACGGCACCTAACAACAACAACTGCAATCCTGAAATAAGGAAAATGTCATTATTCCCCATTTTATAATAAGGAAGCTGACGGTCAATCAGAGTGATAAAATCACATCTAGCTAGCTCCTGAGATCCAAAGCTTGGTTTCAAACCTAGGCTGGATGATTTTCCAGACCATTTTCCCTGCCCTAGAACTATCTCTAAAACACATACCAAAGAATGGAATCTTGTCTAACGTCAGTACTTCACTAATGGTGAAGAGGCAGTAAACAGAGAAAACCCAGAGGGACCCAGCTTCAGTTAAGACATCTTAGATAAGGCAGCTGCAGAGGACTGCTTCTGAGGGAGGCAGTGGAATTGCAAAAAACTCACTTTCTACCTCTTTATGTCTTTGCTGAAAATTAGTCTTAGGTGGGTAAATATGACCAAACCTAAGGCACCACTAGTTTTTCCCAGAGCCAGTGCGTTCACTTTGTAATGAAATAGTATAGGTGGATTGCAAAGAAATGTATTGTTTTAATTAAGAGCCATGTCAAGAGGACAAATCTCTTGGGAGAATCTCTGAAAATAAGCAGAATCATGGGACTGAAATGTTTATTTCAGTTGTTACAGTTGGTCAGATCGGGGAGAACTTTGTAACATCTTCTATAATTGATCAGAGTTGAACCATCAGTGATCATAAAGTAACTCAAACTGAAGACCAAGACTATAGAAGCTGTCATTTCTGTATTTTTATGATTAAATAAATTCTTGGTGCCACCTAATAGTGTAAATTTACACTGTAAAAAATAGATTCACGAGATGCCTAGTCAGCCTTGAAAAAAAATTGAAAGGTGTTAATGAAGTGAAACAGGTGCTATTCAAAAATCAGTTTTTTAAGAGGGCATGGAAAAGGAATTTCGAGAAAGCTATTGTAACCACATTAAACTGAACACTCCTCTCTGTCTGTCTGGCATCCTGTGCATACCTTTATCATAATGTTTATTACAAGCCGGGCGCGGTGGCGCATGTCTGTAATCCCAGAGGCTCGGGAGGCAGAGACAGGAGGATCACAAGTTCCAGACCAGAGGCAGTCTGCGTAACTTAGTGAGACCCTGTCTCAAAAAGTAAAAAAATGGGCTGACGGTGCAGCTCAGTGGTCTAGCAGTTGCAAAGCATGCAAGCATGAGGCCCTGGGTTCAACCCCTAGTACCGCAAAAAAAAAAAAAAAGAACAAAAATAAATAAATAATGTTTATTACACAGTACAATAATTATCAACATGATTTATCAACATGGTTATCCCCAACCTTTTCAGACCTTACGAGCTTTTGAAAACAGAGATTGTCTTTCCTCATTGTAATACATCAATATCAAGTATATAGTTGTTGTTGTTGTTGTTAGGTGCCATTGAATTAGATCTGACTCATAGCAACCCTGTGTGCAACACAACAAAACATTCCCTGACTCTGTGCCAGGCACACCATCTTTTTTATGTTTAAATCCATTGTTGCAGCCATTGTGTCAATCCATCTAGTTGAGGTCTTCCCTTCTTTTTGTTGACCCACCACTTTCCCACACATGATGTCCTTCTCCAGGGATTGGTCCCTCCTGACAACATGTCCAAAATACATAAGACGCAGTCTAGCCATCCTTCCTTCCAAGGAGCACTCTGGTTTAACTTCTATAGGACAGATCTGTTGGTTCTTTTGGCAGTCCATGGTATACTCAATATTTATCTCCAGCACCATAATTCAGAAGCATCAATTCTTCTCCTCTCTCTCTTATTCAGTGTCCAGCTTTCATAACCATATCATGCGACTGAAAATACCATGCTGTGAGTAAGGCATCCCTTCATCTTAAATGTGACATCTTTACTTTTCAACACTTTAAAGAGGTTTTTTGCAACATCTTTTCCCAATGTGATGCGTCTTTTGGTTTCCTGACTGTTGCTTCTGTGGGTGTTAATTGTAGAACCAAGTAAAGCAAAATCTTGGGCAACCTCAGTCTTTTCTGTGTTTATCATGAAGTTGCATACAGACCCAGCTGTAAGGATTTTTGTTTTGCTGATGTTGAGGCACAATCCATAATGAAGGCAGTGTTCTTTGATCTTTATCAGTAAATGTTTCAAATCCTCTTCACTTTCAGCAATATATAGTAAGTGTACAAAATGTTTGTTAAAAGAAAAAGAAAATGGTAGCAGAGTAAACCACCCTATTAAATGTCTGTTAACAGCTTATTTTATTGTTTGTTGTAACTTAAACTGTAGTTTTAGGCTATGATCATCATACTCATTACATATTCTTACTATAGCTATACTATGTATTTGGGTCTATATTATCAATAAGGGCTGGGATTTAGCTCAATTGGTAGTGCTTGCTGTGTGCACTCTGAGGCTCTGGGTTTGATCCCCAGCACCACAACAAAACAGGAGAAGGACCTGACAACTCACTCCCCAAAACAATCCCAAAACAATAACAATCAACCATCAAAAACCCTATGAATAGCAAAGAGGCACTGACAAAGTGCTGGGCATGGCACAGTGTTGGTGACCATTTGATTTTGTTGTACAGAGGGTCACTATAAGTTGTACCTGACTCAAAAGTGCCTAACAACAACAACAATATTATAAGTAATATAATTGCCAAGATAATGTCTTATACCTAGTAATGAGTCTCATTTATGAAAACATTGAAAGAGAAAAGTTAGAGATCTCAGTCAATAGAAAGAAGGAGGTGTGTATACACTTGTTCCTCAGTTCCTTTTGTATCTTTGTTTATGTTCTGGGACTACTAAAGAAGCTTGAACCACAAGCTTTTGCTTTGATGTTTTAGTAGATTAGCCTTGAAGATACAACCAAGAAAATGTCCGTCTTAAAGCATTAGACAATTAAAATGATACCAAACTGGTTCACTGGGGTGAGCACTTATGGAAAGGTCGTATAGTACAGGGAAAGGAGAATGGAAGTTAGAATGGAAGGGTCTGGGTTGAGATCTAGTACCATCCCTTACTTCCTGGGTGATGTTGAGCAAGTCTCTCAACCTCCAGAGAGTCCATGCTCCATCGATACATTGGGCATATTCTTACTGCCCTATCTCCCAGGATTGTAAGTATCAAATGAGAAGGTAAGTATGAATTTCCTTTTGCAACTTTAAAATGATAAAATTTAAGAGCCGGGCGTGGTAGCGCACGCCTGTAATCCCAGCGGCTCAGAGGCAGAAGCAGGAGGATCACAAGTTCGAGACCAGAGGCAGTCTGTAATTTAGTGAGACCCTTGTCTCAAAAAGTAAAAAAATGGGCTGGGGTGCAGCTCAGTGGTCCAGCACTTGCAAAGCATGTAGGTGCCAGGCCCTGGGTTCAACTCCCAGTACCGCAAAAAAAAAAAAAAAAAAAAAAAAAAAAGATTAAAATTTAAGATATTATTTAAAGGAGAAAACAACAAAATAAAAATATTAACAATGACTAGAACTTTTAAACTGAAAAGCTGTGTTTGGAGTATGACTCATATAACCTGGACATTTTCCAATAAGTTCAAAGGTAGGAGCACGTTGGAAAGATTTGTGTGACAGATAGCTTACTAAAGTTTAGAACTCTAACTTGCTTCCTGAAATGTGAGGTTTCTCCTTCAGAGAGAGAGAGTCCCAAAGCAGATTGTTAGCCTTGATATTTTTCTCCACTGTGTGTGGATCCCAGAAGGCAATTCACTTAATAAAAAGTTTATTCCTCTAAACTGTATCAGTAATGACCTTAAAGTTGCAATAATAATAATGACTACTGCTTATTAAACACTGCTAAGTGTCAAACACCTTGCACATTTTCTCATTTCATAATCTCCATAACACTAGATAAAATAATTACTGTCCCTTTCTCCTCTATTTTACTGATTAAAATGGAGTGGTAGAATTGGAATGTGGCACCAAATCCTCAAACTCTTAGCTACACTTTAGCTATTATCTCAGTTGGTAGAGTGCTGTTCCACACTTTCTAATGACCCAGGTTGGATCCCCAGCACTGCAAAAATGGAAGAAGGATGCGACAGTCCATCTCAAAGCAATCCCGAAACAATCAGCCATTGAAAACCCTACAAGAGTTGCTACAAGTGGGACAAGATTCAAAGGCACTTAACAATAACAACAATGATATAGTTTTCTTGGGCTGGGATTTAGCTTAGTTGAGCGCTGTGCTGTAGTCTCTGAGGTCCTGAGTTCGATTCCCAGCACCGAAAAAATGGGAGAAGGACCTGCCAATCCACTCCCAAGCCAATCCCGAAACAGTCAGCCATTGAAAACCCTATGAGGGTTGCTATGATACTGACTCGGCGGCACCTAACAACAACAACAACAACATAGTTTTCTTATGCCTCCACTTTCCTTTTTTTTTTTTTTTTGGTGGTGCTGTGGGGTTGACCCGGGGGCTGACACATGCTTTTGCAGATGCTTTACCACTGAGCTACACCCTCAGCCCATTCTGTACTTTTTTGAGACAGGTCTTGCTAAATTCCACAAGCTGCCTCAGGCCTTGAACCTACTATCTATCCTCCTGCCTCTGCCTCCTGAGTTGTTGGGATTACAGGCATAAACCACCACACCCAGCCATTTTCCATTTTTAAATGAACATAATATTACCCTTCAAAGATTTTTATGAGAATACTTTAATTATGAATACTTTTAGACATCTAAATAAAAGAGCTGGGAGGAGAAAAACAAACAAAAAGCCCACTAAAATCATAGGTGTGGTGGTGAGGCAGGAGATTCAGCGTGTGTTCAAGGCCAGCCTGGACTTTGTAGTGAGTTCCAGGATGGACTGAGCTACACAGTAAGACCCTGTTTCAAAAAAAAAAAGTAGGAGGATTTTGTTCTGTTTTCATGTATTTCAGCCCTAATCTATATTTAATGAGCTAAATACCCATCATGAAATTATTTTTCTCTCCAAATTTTCTGAACGTAAATGTTTTTAAGTTTCCAGACATGGGCTGTGTTCAGCTCATTCTGTTTTCTTCCACAATTCTCTAACTTTATGGTTCAAAAGGTCTCCACTTCTTAAAAAGACAAGTAAAAACTTGAGAAAAATAGTTACAACTACTTAGGTACAGAAGACGATTCTGACATGTCTTCCTTGATCCTGTCTGTGGACATGTAGTTTCAATGTCTTACGTAGGAAGGTTCTCTTCCCCAGAAAAACAGCGAAACCACTCCACTCATTTTAGTGGTGATTTATTTAAGAAATGTTTCTTGAGGGCCTGTTAATGTACTAGGTTTGTTCTATGTCAGTTATTTGCTCATCACGGCCATCATCTGAAGAACTACTCTTATTAGCCACCTTTTTAATAAGTAGACCGAGGCACAGGGAGGCAAGGCACTTTCCCAAGATCACACAGTTTGTGGCAGAGCCAACCCTGAATCCATTATGCTATGTTTTCACGAAACCAGAATCTCACGAAGAAACCATTGAATAAGGTAATTATGATTAATGCTTGTTTAAGCTGTGAAAGGGCTGAGATTTAGCTCGGTTGGTAGGGCGCTGCTCTGCAGTCTATGAGGTCCCAAGGAGGTCGGTTCCCAGCACCGCAAAAGTGGGAGTATGTGACCATCCATTCCCAAAGCAATCCCAAAATAATGAGCCATTGAAAACCCTAAAAGGGCCACTGTGAGTTGGACAAACAACTCAAGAGCACCTAAGAACAACAACAAGCTGTGAAAAGTACTATGGCAACTTAGGAAAGGGAGGCCTGTGTAAGACTTAGGAATTCAAATCTTAGACTATTGCTGTTGTTCTCGCCTGTTTTTTCCCTCCTGTTTTTTGGCCTGAAACATTCAAATTGAAGGAAAACTACAGAAAATCCTCAAAATGCTTGGGAAATAAAATATTAGGTTTATTCAGTTTCCTTATTCTTTTCCACCTAAGCTAAGGATTCCCTTTGTTTCAGCTTTTACTGAAAAATCTTCTTGAAAGGCTTAGTGCATTTCCTTTCCTTGGTATTTTGTAGTGAATGCATTTTAACCTTTGTGAATCAAAAATCACATAATCAGTATCACTTCTTTGGGTCTAGCATTGATGCCTATAGATGGATTATGATAGGAAGGAAGAGGTACAGTTTTCAGAGCTGAAGTTGATACCATGTAGCCTGTAGCCACTCTACCCTGAGAGTAATGTCTTCCTAAGAGATTTGAAGATAAAGGCATTCTGATAACTGTAAACTGTGCCTAATTGAAATAATCATTTGGAGGACTGGTTATAAGGTGTGCTTGTTTGCTTTGAGATCTTCTGCCTCAATGGATTACAAGTTGTGATCTCCAGTTAAACCCCATTTTCTCAACATACATTTATTGGGGCCCTACCAGGTATTAAACTCTGCCTCTTTTTTACCTCTAGCTCTTTTAATCTTTCTTTGTAGGATGCTGCCCTCATTTTTATTTTTCTCCTCTTTGCTCCTTTTCTATTTCATTTTTTTCTCTTCTATTTTTTTTTTACCCTTGTTTGCCTTCCTCTTAAAGCCTCATTTAAAAATGACCCTTTTCCCTATTTTCCTATTCTTATGAAGACCTTGTTTCAGAATAAGCAAAGGAAAAAAGTTGAGAAGCTTGGAAACATATCCCTATTTGAATAGCTGGAAGAAAAATCAAGTGCATTATTTAGTTTATTAAATCTGCCTCCTCAAATAAATAGTTGCATGACACAGAACAAGAACAGGCGTCATACCAGCCCATATACCAAAACTGGCTGACTGCCTGTTTGTGGATGGCCCACAAGCTATGAATAGTTTTAACATTTTTTTTAATCTCATCAATGTGGCCAATTTTTATATTTTTAAATAGTTAAAAAAAGACTGTTTCATTGCATATAAAAATTATATGAAAGTCAGGTTTCAATACTGATAAATTATGTTTTTTATATATACATATATATGTATATATATTGTTGTTGTTAGGTGCCATCAAGTTGTGTCTGACTCATAATGATCCGTATAGGGTTTTCAGTGGCTCATTGTTTCAGGATTGCCTCGGGAGTGGATTGCCACCTCCTTCTCTCATTTTTGTGATGTTGGGAATTAAACTTGGGACCTCAGAGACTACAGAGCAGCGCTCTACCAACTGAGCTAGATCCCAGCCCACACACATATATATACACATATATGTATGTGTGTGTATATATACATATATATATACACACATACACATACGCACACACACACATACACGCACACACGCACACACACTTCCTTTAAGTTAGCTTTAGCTCCCAGATATGCGTGAGAACATATGGTATTTCTCTTTTGGGCCTGGGTTTGTTCACTTAGGATAATATGTTCTATTGGAACACAGCCATGCTTCTTCATGTATATACATATACGTGAAGTGTCCATGGCTATTTTTGCATTGCACTGGTAGAGTTCAGTACTTGCCACATACTTTATGGTCTACAAAGCTGGAAATGTTTACTCTCGGTCCATTACAGGAAAAGTTTGCCAAATCCTGACAAAATCTGATGTGGAATAATAGTGGCCGAAAAGAACACTTATATCCTGAATATAAATGCTTTTAAAAAGAAGATTCAAAAATTGCCAAGACCTTTTATTTTGACCTACTGTTACTTCTTTAAAAGTGTTGTTAGAAAGCCAGGCACAGTGGCACACAACTATAATCTGAACACCTTAGGAGGCAGAGGCAGGAGAATCGCGAGTTCAAGGCCAGAGGCAACCTACTAAAAAGTTAAAAAAAAAAAAAAAAAGGGTTGGGGGGAGGGTTGAGAGTGCAGCTCAGTGGTAGAGTGATTGCAAAGTATGCACAAGGCCTAGGTTCAACCACCAAGTCCCCCCCTCCCCCCTGCGCACACACACACAAAGTACTGTTAGAGCCAGATAGCATGTGTTTTTGCAATAAAATTTCCAATCATCCTATCTTTCTCCACCCTGAGAACACCATTCCTGGCAACTTACAATATCAAGTATTTCACTTGCACTCTGTGAAAGGGGAAGGAAATAATTGCCTTTAAATGTTGCAACTTAGATCATTTCAGTAACTTTTTAGCCCATCCTTTTCTTATTTTGTGCAGTAACATATGACTCCAAATCATATTTTTAGATATGGTATAAGACATGTTTCTGGCCTTTCTCAGGAAATCTCTTATCTTTTGAACTCTGAAGTAATGAACTCTCAATGATGAATGGGATTTATTACTCCACATGACTTCCAGACATGCCAGGGATTACAGGCATGCACCACCACGCCCAGTGTGATTTTGCTTTTTATAAAAAAAAAAAAAAAAAAAAAAAAAAGACATTTTAAATTTCACATTGGTTTCCTGGAGGTAAGCTCAATTTGAATGTTCAAGAAAAAATTCAGATATATAGGCTTATATCCATTTTCAGACCGTGGCTTTGACTGGTTAAAAATTTATTCTAAGGCAGCTTTCAGGGAAGAGTTTGGTAATGAAAGAAGGAAATGTGCTAAAATGTGGCAAAGTGCTATTTACAACCAGGAATTGTGGGATCCTTATTCTTTAGGAATGTCCCACCCAGCAAAACATCAACAAGTATGTCAACCAAAATTTCTCAGGAATACCCATTGCCTGTTAATTGTCATTTACCTCATAAAGCTGATAGAAAGGATTTAAGCCTAAAACAATAAGTGGAAAACTTGAAGGAAGGTAAAATGTTGGTGGGTAACTGAGAATAGCTTTTCCTCCATGCCCAGAAGTAGCAGATGACTAAGGGTTCCTTTATAAGCCTAATGGTGTCTCAGCCTCACCTCTCTAAAGAATGTGGTTTATGCACCTTTTTGAGCTTTGGCCAGAAGGGAAAGAATTTTGAGTGTTAAGCATAAGATTGTTTAATCGTATAGGCATTAGGAAAATAAGGAAAAGCCATTTCCCAAGTGTGTACACACTCTGATTATTTCCATCCTAGCATTTGATATGGGCTGGAATTTAGCTCAGTTGGTAGAACGCTGCTCTGAAATCTCTGAGGTCCCGGGTTCAATTCCCAGCACCGCAAAAATGGGAAAAGGACTTGGCAATCCACTCCCAGGGCAATCCCGAGACAATCAGCCATTGAAAACCCTATGAGGGTCGCTATGAGTCTAAAACAACTCGATGGCACCTAACAACAACAACATTTGATTTGTAAAAAAAACCAAGCTCATAGGAATATCCATACAACTTCTTATTCCTCTTGATTTGGAATTCCATATATTTATCTGGGGTTTGAAGGAGCACATTGTGACATGGAAATTGAGCACAGAAATAACTTTGGCTGAGCTTTCTGGCTTGTCCTCATGTGGATCACTTTGCAAATGTACTTCCAAAGGATCTTTGTATGTTCAAGCCTAGGATGGCTGGAGGTGGCATGAAGCAAATTGGAGGATTTTTATCTAAAAGTGTAAGTGCTACCTTTTTTCCCATTTTTCATCATGGAGATTTGAACATTTGAGTAGAATAAAAGGATTCCAGAAAACTATTGTCTAGTTGCTGAACACTATCTCTATCTTGCCTTCAGCGGTACCACTGTGACATCTGATCCCATCAGAGATTGGAAGGTAGGCAGGGTCAGGCCTGCTTAGTACATGGATGGGAGACCACCTGGGAACACCAGGCGCTGTAGGCTTTAGAGAAGCACCCCACAACCCACTCCCCAAAAACAAGCAGATATTGAAAGGCTTATGAATAGCAGAGAAGCACTAACAATAGTGTTTTGCCTGTTGTACATAGGGTCGCTATGAGTTGGACACTGACTTGATAGCATTTGACAACAACAACATCTCCATTCTACAAGGCCAGTCCAATAGTCCTTATTTTTCATAGGTGAAGAAACGAAGGCTCATATGTCCATTCTTTGCGAGATATTGTGCTAGATATTGGGAATATAAAATGAGCAAATGGGGCTAAGGGTAAAGCTCAGTGGTAGAGTATATGCCTAGTGTGTAAGGCTCTGAGTTCAATACTCAGTGCAAAAAAAGAGAAGCATAAATAAGAACCATTTCTGCCCTCAGGAATTTTATAGTGTAATATCTTCAGGACACAAAGCTATATACTTTGCCTGGAATATGGGGGACTTAGGGCAACATTTTAGAAAGCACCAAATGCTGTCAGATGAGTATTTGTGGCTAATCTGTTCCTTGTTTCGGATCCGTTTCACTCAAAAGCTAGACCTCAGTGGCACAGAACCTTGAAACTGCCTTTCGCTGTAAAAGGCGCAACTGGAATTAAGAGTACTTCCTCTGTAGGAATATCAGATTTCATTCTCTAACTCCTGCCTGCCATCCTTTCCCAGTTTGGATACTGTCTCAAGAAGGTGCTCCAAACATGAAAATATCTTTAATGAGGATTTTAAATTCAGTGGTAAAGGGTCAAAGAGCCTTGGAACATGGGCTTTGGAGGAAATGAGCTGTACTTGAATCCCAGTCCTCCACTGTGGAAAGTTAAGTTGCTTCCATTACCTCATTCATAAAATGGAGTTGAAACTACTTAGCTTCACTGGGCTGTTATAAGAGCTAGATGATACACATTTCTAAAGTATTTTAACATGTTGCCAGGGTTATGGAAAATCATTCAAAGCAGCTGCTATTACAACTGTCATTTGTGATGGTACCTGGTAGACCTTTCTTCCCAAAGCAGCACTAGCCCTGCCTTGAATATGTCTGTACTCCAAAAATAATAACTTAGAAACCTCTAGAATTAACTTAGATCCCTTTAAGTATGCAATCAGAGTATTCACCTCACACGGTGACACAGGATCAGACAGCTAGAACCAAGGTCCTCACTGCATTTCTGGTTTTTCCTCTGGTGGTTCAGAGCACTTGGCCTGGGTATCAATATCTGACTTTCTTTTCTCTCATGCTCCCAGCCTGAACCTCTGAGTATTTCTTGGTCTCCTATTTATTTAAAGCCTATCTCAGCCAGGCACAGTTGTGCATGATTGTAATCCCAGCATCTTGAGGGACAGAGACAGGAGGATCGGTCATAGGTTTGAGATCAGAGGCAGCCTGCGTAACTTAGTGAGACCCTGTCTCAATTTTAAATATTAGAAAACAGGGGCTGAGAGTACAGTCAACCCTGGATTCAGCCCCCTATGACCGCAAAATAAAGAAAGAAAGAAAGAAAGAAAGAAAGATTGTCTCATGATCTTTTTGCCCTTTCTTCTAAGCTTCAAAACAGGCCCCAGAGCTGGGTATGGTGGCACATGCCTGTAATCCCAGCACTCAGTAAGCTGAGGCAGGAGGATCGACATAAGTTCAAGGCTATCCTGGTTTATATAACAAGTTCCAGGACAGACTGGGCTACACAGCAAGACTCTATCTCAAAAAACAACAACAATAACAACCACCACCCAAAGATTAAAAAATAAAAATAATACAGCTCTCAAAGCTCTAGGAGAAGCCTCCTGGGATTGATAAGAAAATTGGTAAGAGCTGAGTTTGGTGACACACACCTGTAATCCCAGCACTTGGGAGGCTAAGGCAGGAGGATCATGAGTTTGAGGCCAACGTGGGCTATATAGGAGTTCAAGGACATCCTAGGCTACATAGTGAGACCCAATCTCAAAAAAAAAAAAGAAAAAAGAAAAAATCTGTAGAATCTTCTCAGTCCCTGTATACGCCACAGAAAGAAAAACAAAGTAGAAACGGGGAAGACATTGGATACAGAAAATAAGAAAATGGTAGGTGATGTGGAATTCCCAGGCTAATAGTGGAAGGCAATCACAGAAAGATAGCTATGCCAACCAGCTGAGAGAAGTCTAGGCAAGGCTCCAAGAGACGATTTCTAAAGAAATTGATAGACTACCAGACTATTTTGAAAGGTGATTTAGACCCTTAATGAGGTTTGAGGTTGGATCAATGAGAACATCAAAGACTAAGCAAGGGGAAAACCAAAATATTAACACCACAAAAATCCAAAAACTTGTATAGGAAAGGAAAACTATAGTTTGCACATGGCTCAGGGGCTGGGGTTTAGCTCAGTTGGTAGAGTGCTGCTTTGCACTCTCTGAGGATGTAGGTTTGATCCCCAGCACCACAGATATGAAGACATGGCAATCCACTTCCGAAGCAATCAATCTTGAGACAGCCATTGAAAACCCCTATAAGGGTCACTGCCTGCAGCCGTAGCCCTGTGGCATCTGATCCCATCAGATCTCGGAAGCTAAGCAGGGTCAAGCCTGGTTAGTACTTGGATGGGAGACCACCTGGGAACACCAGGTGCTGTAGGCTTGGGAGACGGACTCACCAACCCACTCCGAAAAATCAATCTGACATTGAAAACCCTATGAACAGCAGAGAAGCACTGACAATAATGTTTCACCTGTTGTACACAGGGTTGCTATGAGTCGGATACGGACTTTTACGGGCTGGGATTTGGCTCAGTTGGTAGAGCGCTGTGCTGCAGTCTCTGAGGTCCCGAGTTCAATTCCCAGCACCACAAAAATGGGAGAAGGGCATGGCAATCCCCTCCCAAGGCAATCCCGAAACAGTCAGCCATTGAAAACCCTATGAGGGTCGCTATGAGTCAGATACTGACCCGACGGCACCTAACAACAACAACATAAGGTTACCGTGAATCAGACCGACTTGATGGCACCTAACAACAACAACATGGCTTAGTTTTGAATAGCATTTTCATATTTATGGCAACATAACATTTTATATTGATCTAAACAAAATTATGATGTAATCATACTAGAAGGATGGGTAGGTGTTTGTGGTGGGGAAAGGAAGAAGGAAAAAGAACTAAATCCTCTTCCATGGTGGAAAGTCAACAGTTCATGCTCAGAACTGAAAAAGTAGGAAGTACCTAAACAAGCATATTGCTTAAACATAGCGTCAAACACCAAAACACTCAATGAAAAAGCAGTTTTGTTTGGAGGAAGAGGAAATGGGAATAGATGAGCAGGGTCTGCCCTTTTTTGTACTAATCTGTGGAACTGTTTGACTTCTTAAAAACTTGACACAAGTATAACTGGGATTAAAAAATTAAAACAAAAACAGGAAGTGCACAAATGCACAGTGGTATAGGCTAATAAAAAGAGGTAAAAGAACAATAGCTAGATTGGGGAAAATAGGTTACAAATGTCACTTATTTGATTTTCAAAATGTAGTTTTATGTCCAAGGAAAAGGCTTGGAAGAATGGACCAAAATATTTATCATCTCTGGGTTTGGAGTAACGTTCCCTTCCTTTCTATACTTTTCTGAATTTTTTGCAGTGGGGCAGGTGTTCCCTTTAGAATCGGACAGAAACACTATTTGATATGCAGAAAAGAGAAACAGTTTGAAATGTGGGAAGAAGATTGTACAAAAATATTCATTACAGCATTGTTTGTTAATAGTAAGAAACCAGAAACAACTTAATAATCAAAAAATACGTAATGGTGGTTTATAAACAGAGTGAAATATTTTGCAGGTGTAACTTTTAAAAGGAAGCCCTAAGTGATCTTCTATTCGTGTTATCATAGATTTCTCTGTGAATCATGGTGGGTCCTCAGCTAAAATGCCTCTTTCCTTCCTTCTTCCTTTTCATTGGTCTTGTCCTTACTGTTACATCCTTCAAGAAGCCCTCTGACAACTTTCATCAGCCAGCGACTCCACTCTACTTTTAAAACTCTCCATCCCAGCTCGGTGTTTCCCTCATCTGTGTTTTTAAAATGTTCCCACCACCTAGTGTTATAATAACCTGTTCGTCTTTCTTTCCCACTTATACTGGAATCTTTTCGGAAGGTGGGATTGGGTCTTAGACATTTTTGTCACTTAAATACAAAGCACAAGGCAAAAGAAATAGGAGGTGCTTGGTAAGTGTTCGCTGGATAAAATAATGAGGAGTGTGGGAAGATCCTTGTGTTAAGTAGACTAGGGGAAGAAGTACCTGCACTTTAGGATTGGATGGGAAAACTCATGTAAGGTAGCCAGCATAATGCCAAGCACAAAGGTGTTCGGTAACTAACAGGGATGAAGATGGCAGTGACCATGCTAATAACAATGCTGAAAGCTGTATGGTTTTGTTTTCAACAGATAGCCCCAGTGCAGGCCTTGGACCTTGTGGATGGATTTTGGTGATCGCCTCATTCTTATTCACACTCATAACTTTCCCAATATCAATATGGATGTGCATAAAGGTAAAGAGCATTTCATTTGCATCTGGAAAGGGGTCAATTCCTATCCATATACACCTACTTTATATATGTAAGAGACACAGAGAGACCAGACTGACCTGTAATTTTTTCTCCTTCATCTCTCTTCTGGAAGATTCCTTCTACTCACCAATTAGAATGGAATCTTAATTTCTTTTCAGCCATTAGCCAATCAGTCCTTCCCCATGAGTTAAAGTAGGGATCACCACCCAAACGTTTCTGCATCCGGGCTTTGAGATGGTCCTGTGAGACCAAGTTCTCCAGAGTTAGGATGGCAAGGATCAACTGCTGGCTCTACCATTCACTGCGTGAACCTGAATGTGTTGCCTTTCTTGTAAATTGGGACAAAATAACAGTACCTACTTCATGGGACTGATAGGAGGAGTGAATAAATTGTATACCAAATGTGTTTATTGCCTGGCCTGGCACATAGTTAGTGCTGTCAAATGCTGCTTATTTTACCTACAAAGATGTTAATACTTGGATAAATTATTATCATTTAAATATCCCTGAAAAGGTAAAATGTGCTCTAAGCATTTTCATATAAATTTACTATTATAATTAATTGAAGTCATCAGAAGAAAAACTATAGGCTTTTTTTTCCGAATAAATAATACATGAACTATTGAATAGTAATGTTAACAGCTGGGAATGAGGTTATGAATTTGTTTCTGTGGACTATTCTACGCTTTCCAAATTTATGCAATGAATATCTCTTGCTTTTGCTGTTTTTTGTTTTGTTGTTGTTATTTTAGGATTTGTTTTGTTTTTATTTTCATTCTTTGAGACGGGATCTCAGGGATCTCACAAGTGCAGCCCAGCTGTCCTTGACCTCGCAATCCTCCTGCCTCAGTCTTCGGAGTGCTAGAATTACAAGTATACATCACCATGCCTGGCTCCTCTATTACTTTTATAATTAATAAATAGTAAATAAATATCATGCTTAGAAAGAGTAAACAGTGGAAATATTATCTATGAGTACCTGGCTATAGAGAAAACAATAAGAGGTATCCAATCTGTTTAAAGAAGAAATGTATATTTAAGAAGCTATGCAGGGAAATGTTTGGTTTTCTCATGTTAAATGATCAGTTGTATTTTTATTCTAGATTATAAAGGAATATGAAAGAGCCATCATCTTTAGATTGGGTCGCATTTTACAAGGAGGAGCCAAAGGACCTGGTCAGTACTGGGATTCTGGGTGGGTTGTCTAGAGACTGAAGTGCTTTTTTCTGGTGCAATTTCCTTTATGAAGGGCTCTTCTCTGTCAACTTGGAAAAGAGTTCATGGAGCACAAGTTAAGTAACAATAATAGTGGCTCTAGCCAATCTTACTGTTGCCCCCCTTTCCCTTTCCACCCTTCCCTTTCCTGTCCCCTTCAAGCCAAGATTATCTTTGCCTGGGAATGGTTTACTGCTATAGAAATCTGAGCATGACAATCCCTACCAAGGAAAGGCCTTTAGTTATTCGTTTGCTAAATTTGATTGGGCTCCTACTGTGCTCCAGAATTTGGGAATTCAAGGGAGACTACAACATAGTTCCTTCCCTCCAGGATCTTACTGTTTAGTGGCAATAAGGAAACAGGTAGCTACATCCCATGGGATAAGTATTATGATCAAGTAGTAGAGATCTGTGAGGAGAGAGAACCCCAGAGAAGAGTGACTGAAACTAGTAGTGGTTTGGGTCACTGAAGAGTGACCCAAACTAGTAGTAGATGAGACAGAACTTTCTGGGGGTGACATACTTGCTGAGTCTGTTTTGTTTCGTTTTGTTTTTTATTGTTTTGAGACAGAGTCTCCCTGTGTAGCCCTGGCTGACCTGGAACTCACTGTGTAGCCCAGGCTGACCTGGAACTCGCTGTGTAGCCCAGGTTGGCCTCTAACTTGTGTCAGTCCTCCTGCCTCTGCCTCCCAAGTGCTGGGATCACAGGCATGCACAACCACACCTGCCCCGGCTGAGTCTTGATCCATGGAAGGGTGTTAGTCACAGAGAGGTCTTCCTAGCAGAAACAGCAACACGTCTGAAGCAATAAAGGGAAGAAAAGTATTGCAGATTTAAGAAACTGTAAGAAACTGTAAGTGCAGGGCATGAAGGGAGGGCAAGTAGCTCAAGAGGTGAGTGAAGGTGGGTCATGCAGGACCATGCAGGGGCCAGGGCAAGTATCCCAGGGAAGGTTGCTCTGCTCTCAGCTTAGGAAATGGGTTGTAGAAGGAAAACTACAAGAACTGGAAAGATGGCTTGGCAAATGACTGGACTGGTCCAAGTGAAGGAAAATGGCAAGTGACAGGAAGAGTAGAGTATGAAAATAAACTCCACAGGCCTTCATGGGGACAGGTGGGAGGTAACCAAGGTGAGTCACGGACAACATCCTGATCTTCTGGTTCCTTCACTAAGATGAATTGGTGACTTTGGTCAATGAGGTCAATTCCACTGGAATCACTGGGGAAGTGAGCTGATCAGATTCTGGGCTCTCAGAACCTATGTGTGTCTTTGTTGCAGGTTTGTTTTTTATTTTGCCGTGCACTGACAGCTTCATCAAGGTGGATATGAGGACCATTTCGTTCGACATTCCTCCTCAGGAGGTAGGTGTGCTCTTTACTTGCTGGAGCTCATGGAGGGATGGTGCACGGAAGTGCTTTCACCCCTGACTGCCTTCTCCTTTCCCAGTTCTGTAACCTTGAGCAAGATCTTCAGGCTCTCTGTGTCTCAGTGTTCTCATTGTACAGTGGAGGTGCTATTAGTAGGGCCTATTTTAGAGGGCCATGATAAGGAATATACGAGATACTCCACAGGAAGCAATTAGGACAATGCCTGACCAATAGTGAGTGCAATGTGAACACTTGCTGTTATTATTATTACACAGCATAGTGTAATCCCAGCAGAAGCAGAGAGTTAACATCACTGTTATTATCACCATTTTTACTATAGCAATTCTCTTCTATGGGTTTCTGAGAAAATCCTTTTTAGTCCAATATTCTTTCTGTTTAAAGTTTGATGTTAGCTGAGTGCAGTGGCACATTCCTGTAATCCCAAAGCCTCAGGATGTGGAGGCAGGAGGATCGAGAGTTCAAGGTCAGAGGCAGCCTGTGTAACTTAGTGAGGCCCTGTCTTGAAATAAAAAGTAAAAGGTGGGCTTGGAGGTAAAGCTCAGTCATAAATCACTTGCAAAGCATGTGTGAGGCCCTGGGTTTGAACCCAGTACTGCAAAGTAAAATAAAATAAAATAAAGTTCTTTATTTTATCCTAGGTTAGCTGGTTAGAAACCTAAGAATTAAAAACTTCTCATTTGACATTTTAGATATATTAGTAATTATTTCATACTTTTCCATCTCCTTTACAAATACTGTTGCAGTTGAAACTCAGAGCAGAATCCCTAGAATATACTTACAGGAACACACCAGCACTGAAATCCAGCTCTTTGAGTTCCCTCTCCAGTCAGCTGCACACTGTCTTTTGCGTTAGCTCTGTCGTGGCCACTGCAAAAGTGACAGCCATCCTGTAAGCATGCTGAAATGGGGTTAAGAGAGTACTGTGTGTGCTCCCTGGTTACAGGCCAGGAACTCAGCATCATGTTGAAGCCCAGCCAGGTGGCTTTCTCTTATCACAAAATCTAGAAACCACCTTAGGATCTCCCTTGCTGGTACTGACCCAGGCAATGGGTGAGGTCACACTTTTTAGTCCACACAAACTGAGTGATATCAGAAATCATTTCTAACCACCTTTTACTCGCAAGAGCAAGCCTGTATCTTCTGCATGTTTTCCCATGGCTTAGGGAAGACCGACTCTCAGAAGGAGCCCCTTTCAGGGTTGCTGGGAATTCTGGCGTTTTCCTCTGTAAACATGCAGGCATCTGCCAGGGTTGCTGTGAGCATCTGTCTTCCAGCTATTCTGTCTTCTCTGCAAGCTGCCGAACAGAGAGGCGATTGAATCTTGGCAAGCGATCCTTTTTCCGATCCCCTGTGAACTCTCTGCAAAGAGAGATAAACACTCTGCCTACAATAAACAGTCGGCAAAGAAGCTGCAGTTTTGAAAGCAGCTGTAGCAGAGTCACACTGGCAAGAATCTGTTTAGCAGTGGCATTCATTTTCCCATCACATCATGGAAAATAATTTTCACACGAGATGATAACATACCATACATTTACTTAGAAATCCCTTCCTTCTCTTCCAAGTTAGGGGTATTTTTGGATTACAGAGGAAAACAGTGACTTCTTTGATGCCTGGCAGAGCCAAACAGCTACATGGCAACATTTTTGTTATTTCCCTTCCCATTTACATAGCTTGTTATATTTTCAAAAGGAATTCTTTCACAAATGTGTTCTTCCTTGATCTTTATAGAAATTTGGGTAGAATTAGGCAGTATTATCAGCCCACATCTCACATAGTCTAAAACTCTGCTAGAGATCGGTCACCCATGGCGCTGGAAAGTGAGCTGAGACTACAGTTCAGGTCTCTGGCTTCACTCCTGTGCTCTTTATCACGCGCTTCCTAGGAGCATGTTTCAGTTCAGTTAATTTTTCACTCATTGACCACCTGCCATATCTCAAGCACTCTGATAAAAAGAGAAACTGCCCTGAAGAAATTTATAGTCTAATAGAGAGGTAGCTTTGTTGTTGTTAGGTGCCCTTGAGTCCCATCGGACTCATAGCAACCCTAAGTACAACAGAATGAACCACTACCCAACAGTGTGTCATACACATGATCTTTTTTATGTTTGAGCCCATTGTTGCAGCCACGGTGTTTCTTCTCATTTTGAGCCATGCCACATCAGCAAAAGGAAGTCCCTGGGGCTTTACTCCATTCCCATCATTAAGGTCAACTCTACTTTGAGGGCCTGCAGCCATAGCACCCTAGCATTTGATCCCACCAGATCTCTGAAGCTAAGTAGGGTCCCCCTGGTTAGTCCTTGGATGAGAGACCATCTGGGAATACCACGTGCTGCAGGCTAGGGACAAGGACCTGGAAATCCACTCCTGAAACAATACGCTATTGAAAACCCTATGCATAGAAGCATTGACAATAGTTCTCAGTATGGCACAGTGTCGGGGAATATCTCCTTGTATTGTACATAGGGTCGCTATGGGTCGGACCTGACTCAGTGGCACCTAACAACAAACGACAACTACTTTAAAGAGGCAACTCTTCCCCAGTCATCTTTTGAATCCTTCCAGCCTGGCGGACTCATTTCCCAGCATTATATCTGACAGTGCTTCTTTGCTATTCATAGGGTTTTCAATGACTAATTATTTCAGGAGTGGGCTTTCAGGTCCTTCTCCCTAGTCTGTCTTAGTCTGAAAGCTCAGCTGCAACCTGTCCACCATGAGTAGCCCTGCTGGTGTCTGAGATACTGGTGGCATAGCTTTCAGCATCACAGCAACATGCAAGCCCCCACAGCACAACAATCTGACAGACAGGTGGGGGAATAGAGAAATAGAGATGTTAATAAATGTCACTACAGCCAGGAGCAGTGGCTATGCACGGGAGGAGGGCTTAACTCTGCCAGGCGAGGGAGGGAAGTTCCATGGAGAAAAAGACCCTTGAGTGGAGAGTGGAAATGAGCCAGTTCCATGTTGTGAGGGAAAGGGAGGAGAGGACATGCAAGCAGAGGCAGTCGTGAGCACACGATCACAGTGCACGGAGGGACCCACCTGTGGCCTGGTACGGAGTATGTGCAGGAGTGGGGAGCAGTGAGGCCAGAGAGGGCTTGCCGGGCCAGATGTCAAAGGACTTTGCCTTGGAGGTGGTAGAAGGCCACTGGAGCATGTCAGCCAAGGATTGCTGAATTAAAATTGAAGTGTTCAAAGGTCACCATTGCATAAACACCAGCACTTCTTGACTTTCAGTGGTGTTATGCTCTGATAAACCTACTGTAAATTGACATCATACTCAAAAATATATTTACTGCCAATAGATTTACTCTACTGACCCTCATAGTTTAGCAACACACACCCTAGAGAGTGTCTCTTGTGTCACCTCATGATCTCAGGGCTGACTGGGAGCTGCAGCTCACTGCTACTGCCCCACATCCATCACACTGCATATTGCTAGCTTAGGAAAGTGTCAAAATTCAAAATTTGAGGAACAGTGTCTATTGAATGCATGTCAATGTCACATCATCATAAAGCTTAATAATTGTTTGTTGAGCCATCTTACGTCCAGGACCACCTGTGTAAGAGGGCAATGAATTAGAAACAAAGTGAGATGGCTTTTTTCTTGTTGTTTAAGTTATTATACTTAACAAGGTCAGTGTTTTATGCAATGAAGTTAATACCAGTATCCAAGGTAAAAATTTTTTGGGGGGGTTGAACCCAGGGCCTCGTGCCTACATGCTTTGCAAGTGCTGGACCACTGAGCTGCACCCCCAGCCCTTTTTTTTTTTTTTTTTTTTTTTTTTTTTACTTTGAGACAGGGTCTTGCTAAATTATGCAGACTGCCTCTGGTCTTGAACTTGCGATCGATCCTCCTGCCTCTGCCTCCCCAGCTGCTGGGATTACAGGTGTGTGCCACTGCACCCAGCTTAAGGTGAAAAATATTAATAAAGGTAGCTCTCCTCATGTGTCAGACACTTTCTAAGCACTTAGATGAATTAACTCATTAATTCTAACAGCACACTTGTGAAGTTAGTACTATTATTAATCTCCAGTTTACAAATGAGGAAACTTGAGTTCCAGAGAAGTTAAGTAATATGTATTATGGTTTTCCTGGTGCTTCTCACTCAGGTAACTTTTTAGTTCAAAACAAAATTATATCATGTTAAGCATTTTTATGTAGCATGCTGTAAATATATTTCTACCTTGACTTTGCCCTGTAGAAAACACCCTGTGTACTTTTTGTTCCAGTAATACTATGCTGCTTGTAGTTCTTCAAGCCTCAGCTCTCATGACTCTGCCTTTTCGTACACAATTCCCTTTGCCCAAGTACTCTCCACACCACCTTCAGAACATTTTTATCCCTTTCTTCAGGATTCAGTTCAAGTCTCACCCCAGCTATCCACCTCCTGTCCCAGCCTTCCCAACCTCCTTAAAAACAGGGACAAGTTCTTTCTCATACATTTATCCCCAGTGCAACACTTACCCTTGAGTGGTGTCTCAAAATTTGTGGAAAGACTGAATGAGTTCATGGGCCTAATGAATAAAGGAAAGTGTTTTATTAAAGTTCTAAAAATATAATTAGTCTCCTAATGCCGTATGAAAGAAAACTACCTCCCGTAGAATACTATAAGATGGTACAGAATAACCTTCCTTCTAGTTATATTAAAGAGCTGGCTGGCAGAAGTGGGATTGCTTCCTTCCTCTTGTAGATCCTCACGAAGGACTCAGTAACCATCAGCGTGGATGGCGTGGTCTATTACCGCGTTCAGAATGCAACCCTGGCCGTGGCAAATATCACCAATGCGGACTCAGCAACCCGCCTTTTGGCCCAGACCACTCTCAGGAACGTCTTGGGCACAAAGAACCTTTCTCAGATCCTCTCTGACAGAGAAGAAATCGCACACAACATGCAGGTGAGGAATGCCCCCGTGCTGTTACCGACCAGGAACTGAACACTGAAGCAAAGAGTCCACAGTTGTTTGAGAACATTTATTACTTCACGCTGGGGAACTACTGGCCTTTTTTTCTTCTCAGTAAGGTTTTCCAGGTTTGAGAAAAGGAGACGCTTTTCACACTAACAGCTCATGGGTTCATAACACTTGGATGCATGTTATTTTTAATTCCCTCCAGTGCTCTCCCACCCCTGCATGGGTATTACCTCTTTATTTAGCATACCAGTTCAGAGGTTGCTCTTACAGGACAGAGGAAATGTTATTAAAGCTCTCTCCTGTGCATGTTGTGGTCAGGTGCCATTAAGTCGGATCCCACTCATAGCGACCCTATGTACAACAGAACAAAACCCTCCCCGACACTGTGCCATGCCTGGCACTGTTGTCAGGGCTTCTCTGCTATTCATAGGCTTCTCAGTGGTGTATTGTTTCAGGAGTGGATTGCCAGGTCCTTGTCCCTAGCAGCACCTGTGAGTCCCTTGTAGCTGTTAAGACTTTCCAGTCTTGCCTGAGTGTAGGTGTTAAGCCTAACTTGTTCAAAAAAAGACAAAATGCTATAACTCTGAATTCTTACTATTTGTAGAGACTTTATTGTGGGTAAAATCCTTGATCCTCTTTGATACCACTGCAATATCATGAAATAGAGAATATGGTTTCATTCCTGCCTGTGAAACCTGAAGAAGTAATGTGGCTTACACAGCATCATATTAGCTCAGGGGCTGGCAAACTGTAGTCCCCAGGCGAGCTACTTATATTTGTAAGTAAGATTTTGTTGGAATGCAGCCACACCCATTCATTTACGTGTTACCTATAGCTGGTTTGACGTATAACAGCAGGGTTGAATAGTTGACAGAGACAGCAAGTCAACAATTCTTATGTGGCCCTCTCAGAAGCAGTTTGCCCACCCCTGCATTAGCTTATTAAGAACAAAATCAGGACCATTCCCCAGGGACCCAGCTACTGCTTTGGCATTCCTTCCATGGAAGAGGAGCTGTTTCTCTGCTACTCTTTGCTGATACCCTACCTGCTCCACGTCCCAGCAAATGCAGTCACAGTGGGCATCTGGGTGAGGGCCGACCTTTCTCACTTGCCTTCTCCCCTCTTCCCAGTCCACTCTGGATGATGCCACCGATGACTGGGGAATAAAGGTGGAGCGCGTGGAAATCAAGGACGTGAAGCTACCTGTCCAGCTCCAGAGAGCTATGGCCGCAGAGGCAGAAGCATCCCGGGAGGCCCGAGCCAAGGTAAGGTTGTTTGTTTGTTTGTTTGTTTTAGTTTGTTTTTCTTATTGAGTTTTCTTTTTGAATTCCAAAAAAGTAAAACATGCTTACTGTAAAAAAATCGAAACCACCCTGAAATATTTAGTAAAGATGGAGGCATCCCATTGCCCCAGAGGTCACTGCTCTTAACCGTTTAGTATACTTGGATTTTATTTGCCTAGATTGTTGGGTGATTGGCAAAGGTAGAGTTACACTGTAAATATTGTTCTGCATCTAGCCCTTTTCACTTACTATCTCATGGGTGTATTGGTTCATTAGAGTTCTCTCATTCTTTCATGACCGGGAGCCCCATACTTCATTCTCCCAATCTACTGGTAAGGCCAGATTGACAGCTTCAGTTTGCTACCATCCATTCCTCACTTATTCTTGTCTTCTCTTTCATTCCCTCTCTTTTTTCAGGATCTTCTTCCTTCTTACTGTTTCTTCTTCCTCGCTTTTCCTCATTTTTTTCTTCTCTTACTCTAACATCTGCTTTTCTTCCTCTTTCTTTCCATCCTTACCCTTGCCTGTGTCTTAACCCCGCAGTGGGTAACATGGCCCCTCTGGGAGGTGCTGAGGAAATGCTTGTTAAGCTGACCTAGAAAAGAGTATCTTTAGGATGACAATGTATGAAAATATGGGGCTATCTCACCAAACCCCACTATAGGAAGTAGAAGTAATCCTCACCAGAATTGGACACTGGAACCAGAAAGCAGTCAAGACTAAAGGGAGCTGGTTACCCTTTCCTGGGCCATGTCCCAAGCAGATAGCCCAGGCTGGAGCTATCCCAAGTTCATGTGCATTCCCAGGTGAGCAGAAAGGAGGCAGATTACATTCACAAAAGAGATTCTCTTTGGTCCAAGGGCAAGGCCACAAACTAACATGCCCCACAGATAGAGGAGGAGTTTTCACAGGAGTCTTGCCATGAACTCGACAGAGCTCCTGAACTCAAGGAGCAAACCAATTTGTCATCACTAGAAAGTAGTTGTAGCTGGTGATAACTGGTTGACCACAGAACCCTATTGTTCTCTTAGGATGTCATTTAAGCCACACATTGGTCACTATTATTTCTTAGTTAGCACGAAATAGAAGAGTAGCCCATTTGACATGCTGCCTCCCAAATTTTCTTTTAACCCGAATGTCTAGGTTTTCCCTATATGATAACTGATGTTACCCTTATGATACTGCAGAATCCTCAAGTGCCTTCTCTCAAAACCATCACTTTCAGAAGACTAAATTACATTTATGATAATGTTAGTAAATGTTCCCTATTACCATCTCATTACTTTGAAACTTGGAATTGTTTTTACCTAGAACAAGTCATTAACTAAAAGCCTCATTTCTAAACCATATTGAATAATAGAATTTCCCATACACAGAACACACAGAACATTAGGGTTGAAGAATCCTCAGAGATTATCTTCTAAAAGTGACAATAGCTTGCCTAGGTGCTGTGCTCTCTTACTCCCATGCCTATAATTAGCCACAGCACTGTTCTGCACTGAGCCTCAGAATCATGCTATTGCACTCCAGGTAACACCCCTCAACTGTTTAGAGCTAGCCCTAAAGATGAAATTTGCTTGCCATCCTAGTCAGAAGAAAGATTGGAGCCCAGAAAAGCTGAGTGGTTTCCTCAAGGTCACACAGTTGATTAATGGCAGTAGAAATTAGAGCTCCCCTACTCCTCCCAGCTTCCTCTGGGACTTCCCAGCATTGGCTGAGCCTCTTCCACAGCATTCTTACCCGTTTAGAAGGAGAGTTCCTATCTTCCCTTTGTTACAAGAAGAATGGATAAAGGATGCCTGTTAGAATTCTTAATTACTATGCTCTCACTTGGACGGGGCTATAAGGTTTGTCCGGCAGTGACTAGCTGTCTTCAAGGGTAGCGTTTACACAGAGAGCCTAACCCATGTGTAAAGTGCAGCACCCCCAGAAAACCCTAGGCTGATAGTCAGGTTGTCGTGGAAAATAGAGGACCATGGTTTCCTTAACAAATGAATTACAGAAGAATAGAGGGAGAGGGTGGGAGAGCCTGTAGACTAAGACTTCAGAGAAAAAAATCCTCCAGTTAATTAGCCACAGGACAACACAAATGCAAATTATAAGCAGTTGCCACACCAGATATCCTCCAGAATGCCTTGAGGGGGGGGAAAAAAAAAGGAAAGAACCAAGTGTGGGCAAGAGAGGAACTGGAGCACTCATATTGTGCTGGTGGGAGAGTTTACTGGTATATCCACTATCCACTTTGGAAAAGAGTGGCGATTTCTACCAGAGCTGAGAGTTTGCATCCCCTGTGAGCCAGTAGCTCCACTCCTAAGTGTGTATCTCCTGGAAATGTGCTCATGGAGGGAGGGGATGGGGGAAGAGGGTCATGAGAGGGTAAGGGGGAAGTTAATGTGAGCAATGTACAATGAAATGCTTCTATGGAAATGTCCTAATGAGACATTATGAGACACTGAATTGTACATTAAAAATAACTAACAAAAATAAGAAGTGTGCTCATGTTGACCAAAAGTCATGTACTGGGGTGTTCATGGCAGCAAAACTTTGTAATTGCCCCAAGCTGGAAACACCCCAAATGTCCATTGCTAGTTGAATGGATAGAATGTGGTTTATTCACCTGGAAGAATATACTATAAAGCAAAGAGGATGAACCTATAACTGCTCACGAATATCATTTGCATGGAAGAAGTCAGACACAGAAGAGGCCAGGTTCTCTCCTCATTTTACTGCATGTTAGCCAAGCCTCTTTTGGAAGTGCTTAAGCCAACTCTCAAGGGCTCAGAATGTGGTAACTTTGATGCTTGCTTTCTCCCTGACTTCCTTTCCATAACTCGCAGAAAAATGCTTGGCGTGTGCATTCCAGCTAGGATTTCTGGGGCTACTGGTCTGTTAATTGGGGAGGGTGGAGTGCAAAACTATGGAAGCTCAGCTTTCTGTGGCTTTCCCTTTGGCCAGCCCACGTGGTCTCCAGAAGAGGACAGGCAATCCCAATCTCACACATGTGAAAAGGCCACATTTTAAAATGATGTTCTGTGAGGATGGGGCTCAGTGATAGACCACTTGCCTAGCATGTGTGAGGCCCTGGGTTCAATCCCCATCACCACAAAGGAATTATAAAATAAAAATAAATAAATCGAAGTATGGTCTTTGAGTATAAAGTGTTGATTAACGTGAAAGTACTGCACATTTGGCAAAAGCCCCCCACAGCCACAGGTAACTTGCTTTGCTTTCTAAGACGCTATCCACAGAGTGCCCTTGGCCTGTATCTAGATAAAGCCAGTGGTGACAACACACAAGTTCATATCTTCGGCAGCTTGCTGAGAGTTGCTTTTCTCCCAACAAAATGCGTGCCCATCCCCAGTGAGTCTGGTTTCCTGGCCAAGAGATTGTGTATTGATTGGTGTGGAAAAATGAGGTATCTTTGCACTTGGTCCATGTCTAGACAAAAAAAAAAAGTGCCTAATTGGACAGATGAGATGATATGGAAGAAAATCAGAGTTGGATTCTCCCATGGTGGGGATTTAGGTACACAATCTCCAGTGCTTGCCTTGGACTAGTTACACAGTTCTCTTGGAGTAGGTCTGACCCTTGCCGCTTTCTCATAGACCCAGGGAGGACATATGGTTTGCCTTGATAAATTGAGGGTTTTATCCTGTAAACTGGGGCCTTTGCCTCAGCAAGTTCCATATCCTGTATCTCCTTTCTTGGTTAGTAACACTACCCATGCAACCAAACCTAGAAACTTGGGACTCAGCCCCTGTCTTATCCCTTCCCCAAGCCTAGTCGATCTCCAAATACTGTGGATTCTACCCCTGAATGGCTCCCCAGTCCATTCTGTCCTCCATCTCCACCACCAGTGACTCCCACTAACACCTATGAGGCAGTCTCACTAGCATCTCCCAGCCTCTTCTCATCTACCCTCCAATCTCCCTCATTGTTTTCTCAAACTAGATCTGATGAGGTTCCCTCTCCGCTCAAAACCATTCTGTGGTTTCCCATTCCTTGCAGAAGGAAGAACAAATGCCCTGACCTTCACTGCCCCTCAGACCCTGGCCCCATTCTTCTCCATCTTTCCCTCTTCTTCACACAGTATTCAGCCACTGACAGTTGTCTGAAATATGCCAGCTTTTTTTATACCTCAGTACTCTTTCATGCGGGGCTGAGGTTTAGTTCAGTTGGTAGAGTGCTTGCTCCAAGTGCTCTGAGGCCCTGGGTTTGATCCTCAGTGACGTAAAAATGGGAGACGAACCTGGCAGCCCACTCCTGAAACAATCAGTCATTGACAACCCTATGGATAGCAGAGAGGCACTGTCAGATATAGTGCCTCTTTCATTCTGTTGTACATACAGTGGCTATGAGTTGGACCCAACCCCAGAGCACTTAACAACGACTGTTTCCTGCATTCTACCTAAAATGTTCTTCCTCAGCTTTATCCAAGCCCCTAGAAGTTTGCTGTATATGTGAATGAAATCTCAGTGGGCATAAGACCATTGCTGCCAGTTCTGATATTCACAAGAATGTTCTGAGCCATTAATATTTTGAGATCCATAGGAAGGCCACTTGGTGAAACTACAATTTTAATCTCGATGATTGTGGCATCTGTATACCTTTTCTTCTAGGATGATGAATTAAAATGTACTGCCTTATTTAGCTTGTAAATCTTCTGTGCATTAAAACATAGTTGGAGCGGGGGGCCATGGCACAGGCCTGTAATCCTAGTGCCTCAGGAAGCTGATGCAGGAGAAGCACAAATTCAAGGCCAGAGATGGCCTGTGCAACTTAGAGGGATTCTGTCTTAAAAAAAATAAAATAAAATAAAATAACAGGGGTGCAGCTCAGTGGTAGAATACTTGCCGAGCATGAACAAAGCCCTGCATTCAACCCACTAGTACTGAAAGAAAAAAATAGTTGGGTCCAAAATCAGATCTTGACTTGTCACTTACCATTCCTATATAATGTTGTTGTTAAGTGCCATTGAGTCGTATCCAACTCATAGCAACCCTACATACAACAGGTGAAACACTATTGTCAGTGCTTCTCTGCTGTTCATAGAGTTTTCAATGGCGGATTGATTTTTGGGAGGGGGTTGCCAGGTCCTCCTCCCAAGCCTACAGCACCTGGTGTTCCCAGGCAGTCTCCCATCCAAGTATTAACCAAGCCTGACCCTGCTTAGCTTCTGAGATCTGACAGGAGCAGGTGCCACAGGGCTATGGCTGCAGGTTCCTATATAATAGTCTCCTCTTATTCAAATTTTCTATGTTGCTATTGTTGTTAGGTGCTGTTGAGTGGTGTCCAACTCATAGCAACCCTCATAGGGATTTCAATGACTAATTGTTTCCAGATTGCCTCAGGAGTGGATTGCCACATCCTTCTCCCATTTTTTCGGTGCTGGGAATTGAACCCAGGACCTCGGAGACAGCACAGCGGCTCTCTACCAACTGAGCTAAATCCCAGCCCAGATTTTTGCATAGTCCCCCCTTATTCATTCTAATTTTTATATACCATCTCTGTCTTTCTTAAAATGGTCCTATTCCAAGAGTAAATGTCCCATTTTAAGAATAAGAAATTGCAGTTGGGAATATAAAATATTTTCGCTGAGGACATGTGGCTAAGAAGTGTTACATTTTGGATCTCAGCTTATGCCTATTTAACTCCCTAAAAGCCCCTGCTGTCTCCACCACTCTAATGATCTGCAAGTTTTCTTGCCTATATAACCCCTTTAAAAGTTTGAAAAACTATATATCTCATCATATGATTTTAAATTGGCATGTAAAAATTATTGTCTTGAATATATCATACATGCCAAACATATAATTTCTTGCATGTTGTAAATATTAACTTTTTAAAATTAACTGTTAATATCGTTCTTTAAAATGTATTCAGTGAGGGCTAGGTGCCGTGGCTCACACCAATAATCCTAATGACTTGGGAGGCAGAGGCGGGAGGATCACAGATTTGAGGCCAAAGGAAGCCTGTGTAACCTAACGAGACCTTATCTCAAGATAAAAAAAATGAGCTGGGGATGCAGCCCAGTGACAGAGTGCTTGCAAAGTATGTGTGAGGCCCTGGGTTGAACTCCCAATGCCCCCCCCCCCCATTATATCCAGTGAAATTTAAATAACATAATGACTTAATCATCCATTTAAAAATACATTAAGCCAGATGTACAGTGTGTACACCTATAATCCCAGTAACCCTGGAGTGGAGGCAGGAAGATTACAAGTTCAAGGCCCGAGGCAGCCTGCATAATTTAGGGAGACTCTGTCTCAAGAAAAAAGATTTAAAAATGGGCTGAGGCTGTGGCCCAGTAGTAGATCACTTGCAAAGCATGCATGAGGCCCTGTGTTCAACCCCAGTACTGCAAAAAATAAAAATGAATATATGTTAATAAGCTCTTTTTAACAATCAGGAATATTTCATTGTACTTTTTTCTTCTTGAACTTTTGTTTCCATTCCACCACTCTGGGTTCAATCCCTAGTGCTGCAAAATAAGTAAGTAAATAAATAATAAATAAATAGAAATACATAGAAAAGGGGTCAGAGGTTTGACTTAGTGGTAGAGTACCAGCTTAGTATCCTTGAAATCCAGAGTTCAACCCCCAGTATTGAAAAAATAAAATTTAAAAAAGACTAGAATAGAGCTAAAATTAAAGGTTGAAATAAAATCTTAGAAAAAGAAGGAATTTCTTACTAGATACGTTTCTTTCAGTGCAATAAATGAGGAATTAAATCATGAAGATGTGGATGGCTGTCACTTATTACTAGAGGGAGATAGGATTTGGCATCAATTTTATTCCTAGTTTTGCATTTTATAGGCATAAGAAACCTTACTTACATAAATAAGTAGATGGAAGTGGAAGTTTTGTTTCAAGTAATGCCATGCACTTTCTAGCTTGCACATGAATTTGTGTGCTAAGAAATTATACAGCAATCTTTTATCAAAATATATTTTTAATGATCTATCAGTTTTCAGTTTAATAAGATCCTCTTTCCTTTCTTTGAAATCAAAGAATTGAAATCCACCTGATGCACAAAAGGACTTGTATCCGGTCATTAAAGCATTCAGGTTCTCTACTGTGGATCATCCCTTTGTTATGTACCCTGTTTATGGGAGAATTGTTGTTGTTGTTAGGTGCCGTCGAGTCGGTATCCAACTCATAGCGACCCTCTGTACAACAGGGGAAACACTATTGTCAGTGCTTCTCTGCTGTTCATAGGGTTTTCAATGGCAGATTGATATTTGGGAGGGGGTTGCCAGGTCCTTCTCCCAAGCCTGCAGCTTCTGGTGTTCCCAGGCGGTCTCCCATTCAGGTATTAACCAGGCCTGACCCTGCTTAGCTTCTGAGATCTGATGGGATCGGATGCCACAGGGCTATGGCTGCAGGCTTATGGGAGAAAGGCAATAGTAAAAGAGAATGGCATAGGCCAGGCACATACCAGGCAAATCAGCTTTAAGAAAAAGAACATCTGGAAACTGAACATCTAGACATTGATTACTTCCTGGGAAGTTTCGGGTACCACTGAAGGTATACCTACCCCAGTGTGAAGATGGCTGCGTGATGCCAAGTGGTTTGCGCCAGACTGACCTCTCCTTTCCTGCCCGTAGGTTATTGCAGCTGAGGGAGAAATGAATGCATCCAGAGCTCTGAAAGAAGCCTCCATGGTGATCACCGAGTCTCCTGCAGCCCTTCAGCTCCGATACCTTCAGACGCTGACCACCATTGCCGCTGAGAAAAACTCAACAATTGTCTTCCCTCTGCCCATAGACATGTTGCAAGGCCTCATGGGGGCAAAACACTGAGCCATAGGGGCCAATGTAGAGATGAGATGTACCCTTCCAAGGATAAATTGGGGACCAAATTAGCCTCACCTCACAAGGAGTAGGTAGGGAACCTTGAATATCCTCCCTCCCTTTCCTTTTCTATATGTTGACCGTGGGGCTCTTAGAATGTATAGTGATCATGAAAATAGATGAAAGAATTATTAGCTTTTGGGTTGGAGGTGCAGCTCACTGATAGAGCACTTGCTTAGCAAGCTCAAGGTCCTGGGTTCTATCCCCAGCACCACCAAAAAAAAAAAAAAAAAGGAAAAAGAAAAAGGGAATTGTTAGTGTGTAAATACTGAGAGAAAGAGAGATTGGTAATTTATACGAAATAATCTTTTGCTCTATTAGAATTTGTATTTTTAGATCATTCTTTAGTAGATTAAATCCCTCTTCTTTTGACTTTCTTTGAGTCATCGTGAACCCTTTATCATCAGCCTGGCCGGCAGCAAGAATATAGCCTGCAACTACCATCTCCCACCCCTAGCTTTGCAGAAAGTGCTGACCTCGTCCTACAGCCAGCTTCTCTGGGCCATCTGTGCCTTACTTCCAGGGAATCTTAATTTAGGACATTTTTTCCTAATGTCCATTGACTTTGTAAACCCAGACCATGTTTGAGAATAATCTTCACTGGGTGATAGGCATTTTCATGCCTGAACCTGTCAGAACTAGAGGAAATGGTCAAAATGAATGGTCAAATGAAAAAGATTACTTAACTCTTCAAAGACTTAACTATTGTGGTAGTCCTTTTCAAAATAATAGGGTTTTTTTTTTTGTTGTTTTGTTTTTTAAGCTTTGAGCCTCTTTAATGAGTAAATGATTTCTCCGTGGTCTGCCTTTCAAACCAGCTAAATACTTTTCACAAAAGTGCTTTTTCTCACTTTTGCCTATTTTCATATATCATATTTTGAATAGTTTTGATTTTTAACAGAATTTCCTCTAAGTTTTATAAACAGTTAACTATTTGGATAGCTTAAGGACTGAAATACTTTTTTTAAAGTCTTCAGGAAACCAATTATATTTTGCTTTCTGCATGCTATTAACTTTTGTACACTGTGAAATGTCTTGGTTACTGATCCCATTTATTAAGTAGTATAAAGAAGTCATAATACATCAGACACATAATGTCTAGTCATGTTGACCAGACACCGTCAAATGTAAGCTATCTATCTAGATGTAGAATTTTATCATTTGCCTCGTCGTTCTTTTACTGCCATGTACGTTCATGCTGAAAGAAGAAGTGGTCAGCCCCTTTGGACCACAGTTTCTTGGCCTGTAATAGGAAGCACCTTTGCAAATGCCTGTGAATCTGAGCAACCCGACACCCTTCCTACTGCCCCGAAAGCTGTCTGGGGACATTTACAACACTTCCTCTTTGAGAGTCTCAGTTCACCTGGAGAAGTCTAAAAATAACAGCTTCCTTTCCCACCACCACTCTTCATGTCTATCCTTAGCTGAATCACTTTGTCATTTCCAGCCTGTGGATGCCTCTTCTCCTGTACTCCATTTCCAAGTTTATTTTACAAAGCCTTAAACCCCCATCCATCCAGGTTCCTAGCTGAGTTTATTAGACATATATGGAGTATTTCAACTCGAGACTCAAGTTGCATTTAGATTTTGAATTTAAAATAATGTATATATTTTTTTCTGTTTTGTGAAGTGGCTCACCCTTGACTGTTGAGGGCCAGGAATCCCTGGATCCTGGTGAAAATCTCTTCTCAGGGTTGGAGTAACTGCTCTTGGTTACATGAGTTTCCCTCTCCAGGTACCAAATGACCTGTGCTTTTCTGCCTTGTGATTTCATAGCCAGTAGGCTGGGGTTAAGTTGCTTGGGAGGGAAGAAGCCCGGAGGCAATGCTACGTTGAGAGCTGGTGTGAGGGTTGTCATGCGGCCTCCCTTTCCCACACTGCATAATAAAGCGTGTTCGCTGTAAGTGACTTTGTCTGAGTGAGAGTCTGTTTCTGCCTGCGTTAGCATATGTGGATTTCATTTTCCAGAGGTGTCACATCAGATTCTCCAGTCCCAGGTTAGCTGCCTTGGCCCAAGCATTTTCCCTGGGGAGTTTGGATCCACAAACCCCACAAAGCCTTCATTTCCCTTTGTTGTTGTTGTTAGGTGCCATTGAGTCAGTATCCGACTCACAGCAACCCTATGTCCAATAGGCGAAACACTATTGTCAGTGCTTCTCTGCTGTTTATAGGGTTTTCAATGGCAGATTGATTTTTGGGAGTGGGTTGCCAGGTGCTTTTGCACTTGGTGTTCCCAGGCGGTCTCCCATCCAAATACTAACCAGGCCTGACCCTGCTTAGCTTCAGAGACCTGACTGGATCAGACACCACAGTGCTATGGCTGCAGGCTCATTTTCCTTTATCTTCTTACAAATGGCATAGGAACCCACTTGTTGCTATCACTGAAACAATCACACAGACCAACCTCTACCTAAAATAACAAATGTAAAACCAATGGGTTTGATCTGCAACATCCAACCTTTTAAGAACGTCTTGTATTAATGGTGACCTACCAATTTGTGGTATTTTGGGAGAAGGACCTAGCAACCCACTTCCAGAAAGCAATCAGCCGTTGAAAGCCCTATGAATAGCAGAGAAGCACTGACAATAGTGTTTCTCCCGTTGTACGTAGAGTTGCTATGATTCGGATACCAGCTCAACAGCACCTATCAAGCACAGCAACCATTTGGTGAAGCACCATTCACCTAGCCTGTGCTCAGATACTTGTACATACATCCCATCGTTTTATCCTCAAACAGCTTGATGGGATAGTTACTTATTATCCCTATTCCATAGATGAGGACACTGAGGCTCAAAGATAAAACTTAGCCAAAATCATATGGTTGACAAGGAAAGGGGTTGGCATTCAAACCCAGACCTGTCCAATGCTGAAGACTCCTAAGGTTTCCCTGTGTATGTTAGTGTGACACAACTCGCCTCCACTGTCCCAGTACACACACCAACACCACCACATCATTCTATATGTAGATCACAAAGACTATGGAAGTTCACTGGACTTTGCTTTCATACTGAAGCATACTTTAGATTTGAGTCATCTACTCTAGCCAAAGTTCAGTACAAATTAGGGGAGCTGATTGGGTGTTTGTAACCACATGGTACAACACAATGGACTGAGTGGAAAGAAACTAGGCTCCAATGGACTTTGAGTCTGCAGAGCCCTTTCACCTACATCTTGTGATTCCCCAGCATACCAGATCTTCCCAAATAAACAGCTCAAGACCTTTTATTCTTCAGTGATTGTCAAACTTCTTTGTAGTAGCAAGCCCCTTTTTTTTTTCAAAAGAAGCTATACACTGGTAAAAGATTTAAAGCATCTTTACCAGGATAGATTCTTAAGATCATGTTTATATAACTTATTGTAAATGAAGTCAATGGGAACAATGAGGCTGTTTTTAAAAACAAAAATAGTAATGAGAGTTGTAAAAGAAGCCAGGTGGGGTGGTGCACGTCTAATCTCAGCACTCAGGAGGCGGAGGCAGGGGGATCATAAGTTCCAGACCAGCCTGGGTTACATAGGACATTCTATCTCAAAAAAAAAAAAAAAAAAAATTTATGAGAGTTACAATCATAAATCAAGCTCTACATTCAAGTAATTTCTCTGTTTTGTTTTTATGTATCTATGGTTTTTATTACCACTTTTCAAATGGAATTTGAATTTGATTCATCTATTTGTAAAACCACAGAAGTATCTTCTAGAATTCTACAGACCCTAGTTTGAAAATCATGCTCTTGAGTGCTTCTCCCATTATAACATTACCATCCGCTATACCATTTAGAGTATTGAAAAGCAAAGATGTCACATTGAAGACGAAGGTGCGTCTGACTCATGCCATGGTATTTTCAGTGGCATCATATGGTTGTGAAAGCTGGACATTGAACAAGAGAGACAGAAAAAGAATTGATGCTTTTGAATTGTGGTGCTGGAGACGTCTATTGAATATACCATGGACTGCCAAAAGAACCAACAAA